>CM044017.1:41327953-41477953 GCA_024085815.1 Flaveria linearis | reverse complement strand
AGGTAAGTAAATCACTTTTTATTCTCGGAATCATTTTGCCAAAGGTTCACATCTAGGTATTTTCACTCTTCTAGTTAGTACGAACCCGTTATAATGTCACGCTTTAAGGAGAAAAGAAATATCAAAAAATTAGGACCCAAACTCAAAATTTGAAATCCATATTTTTTTTTCTTTTTTTTTTTTTGAGGTAAGGATACGTTGGATTTCTATGAGAGAGTGTGCATGTACATGAGGGTAAATGAAACAAATAAGTAAATAAGAGCAAATAAACAATCAAGTAGGGTAACATGTATAGGCAACACGTTTTGGGACCCTAAAGCATAAACTATAGTAGGTCGTTACGTCTAACCACCTATCCTATAGTAATGGCTTTGATACCAATCTGTCACACCCCAACCAAAGCGTTGGAACATGCCGAGATGTGACTATGATTGTTCAAATGCACACGACACTATTAAAGTGACAATATTTAATCAACTCATTCATTTCACAACATGTTCTTATAAATATAAGAAAATAAATAGTTGTTTTAACTAATAACCTAACGTCCAAAATATAATAACGTCTTTAAATCTTCAGTCAACCGACAATCAAACCTGTAGCATTGCATAAAAAATATTGTCAACATGTATGTTGGTGAGCAATTTCATGACTTTATAAATATAACATAAGGCAAAATCCACAACTCAAATATGTGAAACCGTAAATAAAAGCAACAATTAGGTATATAAATTATAAATAAATGAGGCTCCTTTCTAACAGATAAAACTACCATATTACAAGGAGAAGCGTATGATCATACTTATTAAGGATGAGGATGAGGCTAACCGATCAAAAGCAATAAATTTTAGCAATTAATCATATGAGGTATATTGGACAATTATTCTAAGCAACACATAACCTAGAGCTTGTGGTTTGAGGATCTAAGTGTTAAATCATTTTCGTTTGAGTAAGTATGCTTGCTACCCCCAAAATATAAAAGAGAAAACAGGGATGAAATTACTCACTTGAAAAAAATGGCGTTGATAAACAAACTTAAAATAAAATCCTCAAGTAAGCGAGCCCGACGGTTTAACGTGTGTATCCTAGATTGAAAGATCTTGAGTAAGTATTGACTCTTGAAGATGGAATATAAATGGTATAAAAGATCATAAAAATATGGCTTGGGTTTTCGAGAGTTTTACTTATATTTTACAGAAGTGTGTTTAAATAAATTAAGGATAAAATGGGTTTTACAAGAAATCAGGTCCTTGATGTTTAGTTTTACCCAACCTTTGTTAAGTTTTACACAGGGGAGTTGGTTTAGTGCTAGTGTGCACGGTCCCGCTAATGTAAACATCAAGATCCGACTTTAAATATTTGTTTGGTTTAGTCGGTTTGGGACTTAATAAAGTGCCAAATCCAAATCCAACATACCAAAATGTTTAAATATATGAATGTCTTCAATAAAATCAGTAGCTTAAACAAGTTTGAGAATAATTTTATTAACTAAAGTCTCAAACTCGGGTTTAGGCGAGTGTAAGTCGGCCCGATCTTAGTATAAAACCAAGTTTGGTTCTGTCATATCATAATCTTATAAATATAAATAATATAAAGTTAAACATAACTAAAAAGATAGGTTAAACCTTTGGTGGTTTGAACATTGACTAACTCGTTAAGACGGGTGTTCGGTTTTACTCGGTTTTTACCCAAAACTTGGTAAGCCAAGATTTGTTCTACACCTCCATATCAACCATATAATAACTAAAATATAAAGAAAAACTCATATCTAAAGTGTTTAATGTAACATGGTTGCTTAAAAGTTATTTAAAGTGCTTAAACAAGCGTTCGGTTTGGTTTGGTCCTTGACTCGGTATGAACCCGAGGATGGTTACCACATGTCTGCAAAACCATAGAACTAAAATAAGGTAAAAGTTTCAGATCTAAACTCAAACAAGAAAGTTAAGCGAGTAAACTTCCCGAAAACGACCCAAACGGGCCTAAAATGCATAAATATGTGTTTGAATGCCATATGTGTTTGAATGCCACATGTGACAACCCGAAAAAAAAAATTTGTTGACTAAATATATATATATATATATATATATATATATATATATATATTTGATATTATAATAATAATAATAATAATATTGTTAAAAATAATAATAATGATAATAATAATAATAAATAATAATATTAATAATAAAGTTCAGGGGTTTTTGTGTCATTCCTGAAACTTGAATTTATAACTTTAAGACATAAAATAATAACAATCAAAATTGCAGGGGGCCAATGTGTAAATATTAAAATTCCAACTGCTCTCTCTCCTCTCTCGCGTTTTTCCGGCACCGGATCCGGCCGGCCTCCGGCGAGACCAAAAGACAGGTTTTAGGCCACGGCTTCGACCCCACAATGCACCAAATCAAACGTGGGACAAAATGCAACAATCACGTGAACTTAAATTATGGAAAAGTTTCGATAATGGTCCACTAAACCCGACCATTTTGCTTTCGGTCGAACACCACTACAAAAACGCACTAAAATAAAATAATAATCGAAATTGATTGCGCACTGACAAACTTTTCAACATTTAAAAACTTCCTTTGAGTTCGTTTGATCTGTAAACATACATACATTTCGTTCTGATCACTTCACTCGACCGCGACCTGCAACTCACTGTTCTTCATCAATTCGAACTCGAAACAGGTAATTGAAACTACCTACATACTCGATTTCTCATAAGGAATAAAAGCCCTATGGTTTCAATCGATTATAACATCGATTTGGGCTTCAATTTAATCGAAACAGAATTAGGGTTCTTGGTGAATTGGGGTCTGATTGAAATTTTGCTTAAAACCATTTGGAACCAACTCCCAATGCGGCTATAAGCCTTTGGTTCACTGGTTCTTGGGTTCCCTGAAATGCTTGAGGTCAAGGGTTCGAACCCTTACCCCCACACCTATTTTTTTAAAGCTTTTTGAGCCTTTTAAAAATACAGAAAAATTATTAAAAATTATAAAAATAATTTTTATAAACTTTGTTTATTCTAGAAGTTATATAATTATTTTCTGGAAAATTATTTCTTTAAAAATCTTATTTATTTATTATTTATAAAATTATTACAAGTGTTATAAATAGTTACTTTTATAAAAATAGATTTTAAATAATAATTTAAATCATCAAGTTATTAATGGAGATTATATGGATTTATTATGATAAATGAAGGAATTATATTTAATAAATTTCACAAACTATTTACAAATACGAATATTATCATTATAATTATGATCATGCCATTGTTATTATTAATGTCAATATTGGTAATATTATTAATACATGGTGTTGTTGGTATATCAAATCATGCGCGTCAAACCGAACCGACCCGAATCCGACCAAATGTATTTATTCGGGTTGAACACATTTTAAAAACTTAATTATAATTAATAATAGGTGTTGATCGTGTTTGATCGTGCGTTACCTTATTCTTTGAAGTTCTTGCTCATTTTATTACATCAATTCAAGATGAGTTTACAGCCCCACTTTTACTTATATACTCTTTTTGGGGGAGAGAAACATGCTGTTTTCATAAACGTTATATTAATTGGATTTTTGTAATACTGCATATACTTGATACTATGGTGTTATACTTGCCCAACGGACCGTTAATATAGACTTAGCGAGGTAATTGTTAGTAGTACTACTGGGATTGACATACCCCACCCGGGCTAGTCACGCTAGCACAACGTTCGTCAAACGGGTGAACGGTTAGCCTAATTACAAGTGTTGTGGTGTGTGATCCACATCCGGGCCTGTTTTATTATTTGATTACATGTCAGCTCGGCCGCAACTTCATACACATAGTGATCATTATGGACTAGCTACCCATTATATGCTTTAATTACAAAATCCGGGAATTTCATTATACTTGACGGATTACATAATCCGGGAATTTCATTATACTTGATGGATTACATAATCCGGGAATTTCATTATACTTGACGGATTACATAATCCGGGAATTTCATTATACTTGACGGATTACAAAATCCGGGAATTTCATTATACTTGACGGATTACATAATCCGGGAATTTCATTATACTTGACGGATTACATAATCCGAGAATTTCATTATACTTGACGGATTACATAATCCGGGAATTTCATTATACTTGACGGATTACAAAATCCGGGAATTTCATTATACTTGACGGATTACATAATCCGGGAATTTCATTATATTTATCGGATTACATAATCCGGGGATTTCATTACAGATACTTATCGGATTACATAATCCGGGGATTTCATTACTGATACTTATCGGATTACGTAATACGGGGATTTCATTACTGATACTTATCGGATTACATAATCCGGGGATTTCATTACTGATACTTACTGTTTTCTGATAAACCTGTGAACTCACCAGTCTTGTACTGAGATTTTGCATGTTTTCTCTCAGGACATTGATATGGCACGTTTAGGAGCACAGCATTCACCGCATGTCATTCCGCATTCATCTCAAACTGTTTTCAAGACTTAATTCCATGTAATGGATTGGACGCGTGTTTGCATGTTCCAAAAACCGTTGTTAAATGTTTTCCTGTTTTCGCTTCCGCACAACTTAACTATATTTGGTTTGTTTCATTAAAATTAAACAACTTATATGATTTGTAATTATCGAGTCGTTTGGTGTAACTGATGCTTATCTGAGATCCTGGTTGTGTCACACGCCTGACGGTAAAACCCCGTACGTGGAAAATGAGGGTGTGACAGATTGGTATCAGAGCATTAGTTATAGCAAACTAAAATGGACTTTGCATCTCATTTGCATTGCATTTTAGACTATAGCTGGATTTGCATTAGTTACACACACATAGATTACTAAGCTATGCCTACTAAATTGGTTGCCTGAGAATTTTTGCTTTAGCATATCCCTGTGAGCATATGGCTACCGGGATGGTGGCTCCGAGTTACAGTGAGTCACGGGAGAGTTTGTGTGCATTTGACATCGCCTAAATGTTATTCATGATTTGTGTGACACATAGACACCTGTATTCTAGATTTCCTGGCAAAGGCCATCGGGCTAAGGCAAGCATATCGCATAAATCTCATTGTGAGACCAGTTATGCTTACCTGGGGATTTCTGGGATGAGTGATAAACTATGGTCAATACACAGGTCTCTAAGGCAAATGGGTCAAATTACCTTGGTGTGTCAGTGATTCCCAAACTTTACTGATCCTTTCGTATACCTTGATTGATCGACCCCGATATAATACGTACATATTTGGTAATTATATCATTGATGACCACTATACTTGACAAGATATGTTAAGCTGATAGGAGGAACCGAGGTGATCATGCAAAGCAAATTATCATTACGGGTGCACACGTAATTGTAATTTGTCGTGCATGCTAAGTCCGGTGAGTCTGGTCGGGTGGTAACATTGTAGTCAGTATAAGTCATCATTCCTACACCTTGAGCAAGAAAGTCTCGGTCTTCATAGAACATAGTCACTGATCTATCAGTTCTACTTGTAGGAATGCTCACCCTTACCTTGAATTTGGATGAAATTCAAACCATGACATTTGTGTTAATCCCACGGATTCGGACTGATTCTCTAGCTTGTCTATTTCTTTAAATCCATGAATTTCTCTTCCTTTTCATTTCAAGACAAAAGGTCTATTTTTATACAACTGATAGCTTTTGATATTTGGTAATTTAAAGAATGTCTGGACGAGGACGTGGACGGGGGAGAAGTAACAATCATGAGTATTACAAGTTTTTACCCTAGGGTGCTAGGATCATAATTCTAGTAAGACCTTGTTAAGGGTAACGAAACATTACTAACACTTGCTATTACTTAAGTCCTGTCCTACTTAGAGCCTTCATGATTTTTTCCAATCATGACATTAATTTTATCTTCTAAGAGACATTCCCCCACTTAGCATTTCAGTAACTAAGGAACTGATTGAATACTTTAAGTGCATTATTGGTTATGATTACATAGCCTGTCCTACAAACTATCTATGGTATACTTATTTAAGAACATTGTAGGCATTATATCACATATTAGTACTTTGAGAAGACCCTCGATAATCACACCCTATCATTATTTGTTTGACTTATATTTTGTTTGGAATAATAAGGGCTTTATAAGAACTCTCTTAAGGACTTATGTTGTTAACCCAACTTTTATTCCATACGTCTGTCGATGTCGCATTTGCTATATGTACCCTTATTCACAACTTGTTGGATTGAGTCTTGAAAGACAAAAACGTCGGCTAATACGACATCAGTAGACAAGAGACGCGACATACTCTAATAATACTACTTCATCGGATTTTAGATTATTGTACATAGATTCCTTCGATCGCTCCTTGATCAAGTGAATTCCTTCTCAATCGTTTCCTTTGTACAAACTCCGGTTAATTAACTCTTCGTTAATAACCATATATTTGATACTCAAATCATGGATAACACTCTGTACTTGACAAGATTATCGGGAATTGAACAAGTTGACTGTTAAGAACCGATACCCCCTTCCCAGGATCGACGATCTTTTCGATCAGTTGCAGGGATCAATGTACTCCTCAAAGATCGATCTTCGATCGGGCTATCATCAATTGAGGGTTCGTAAAGATGACATACCGAAAATATTGTTTAGAACTCGATATGAACACTATGAGTTCTTGGTCATGCCGTTCGGGTTGACCAACGCACCAGCTGTCTTTATGGATTTGATGAATCAGGTATGCCACGTGTTCACTACGGGGCAAGGCACTAACCCGGTGGAACACCCAGGTTCAAGCTAAGTTAAGATAAGTCCAAACAGGATAAGTTCAATTGATGCAAATGACTTAAGATAAGTTCAAATCCTTGGTGATTGAGTACTATTACCTAAGGAATAAAATGCAAAAGTTAGAATGGTAATTCTAAAATCCTGCAATAGTAGGGTTAATAAAATACAAAAGTTAGAATGGTAATTCTAAAATCATGCAATAGTAAGGTTAGGTCGTGCTCTTTATACTAACGAACTCCCTGAATTGATAAAGCTGATGTCATACCTTATGACATTAGACCAAATAGAATTAGGAAGGACACTGGGAAAATCTAGTGAGTAGTAAAAGAAGTTGGAGGGTTGAACAAGCAATCTAGCTGTAAGGTAGAAAAGAATGCCAATGTTGTGAACCTAGCTATGTTGGTGTAAGGCCCCGTTCCCGGGCACCTCACAGTTGGTCATTCACAGCATAAAACATACATATTAATAATTTAAGCAGCGGAATTAAGTTGGCAAAAACCCTTCATTTATTTAAAACACTGTTGTTAAGCAATACATTCTAGTTTCTAAGTCACAAAACAAATAGACGAATGAATTACAAAACAACAGTATAGTCAAAACATAATTTGGATGTCAGACTTGTCTTGCCGAGTAACCATCTCAGTGTGCCATCCTCAGCAACCTGTTACCTGCCAACTGGAAAATACATAAAGTCAGCGTTGCTGAGTGAGTTCTAGTTTTGTAATTAAAATACTTTACTTCTCATTTCAAAACGTTCGTTGTGCATATGTGATCACACATCGTACATACACGTAGGTAATTTTCATTATTATCTTCATCATTCGTTCTTTAACTTTCATTCGTCAAGCATGCAAATCTCTAAGGGTCACCTCTCTTCTCTGCCCTCATGGTTCCAACCCATGAGCCGACAAAGCATATCGTATCCGTCTGGTGCCCCTATGGCTCTCAGTCCATAGACCGACACCTGGTGCCCCTATGGCTCTCAGTCCATAGACCGACACCTGGTTGCCCCTATGGCTCTCTGTCCATAGACCGACAACCTGGTTGCCCCTATGGCTCTCCGTCCATAGACCGACAACCTCGTTGCCCCTATGGCTCTCTGTCCATAGACCGACAACGTCTCGTCCGGGGTCACGTTAACCCCGTGAGTGATCGTCACCACTCCTGCTGTAACAACTATCCCGTGACAGGTCACAAAGACACTGCCCCGTTGTTCTTAAGGCAACTATGGCTCACTGTCCATAATCTACCATAAGGCTCGTAATAGGCCTAGTTACTAGAACCAAGCACCATTTCCAAGACTTCATAACCGTCAATTCCATCTCGTGCCCCTTAGACCATGCAAGACTTTCGTTCATTCATTTATGCATGTATTCATCATCATTCTTCTTTTCGTTCATTCGTTAATACATGCATTCATCATCATGTTCCTCTTTCATTATCTTTCACTTTACGATACATAATACTTCATTAATTCATTCTCGTTATTCGTAAAGTTTCAGAAAGTTAGCATACACAATTACAAGGAACATACACACTCATCATACATTCATCATCATACATTTATCATCATTCATAGCATCATACCATACTTAACAATATTTATTAATAATATTGTTAACAATAATAATACACTGATAATAATATCAGTAATAATAAGGGTTAATCATACTCATCATTACATGCAGGAAACATCATCATTTATTAACCCTAGTCAACCCTGGTCAAAACCTCGAACTTCGGATTTACAGGAAATTTCTGTAAAATTCTAAGTTTTCTGGGCGTTTGAGCCCTGTTGGGCGTATAAGCCCTCTGGGCGTATGAGCCCTGTTAGGCGTAAGAGCACTGCTGGACTTTTCATCTTATACTTAGAATTATCATCTGGTCATACGACCACACTGTTGGTCGTATGAGCACTATTGGTCGTACCATCCCATACTTAGAATTATGTTCTGATCATACGACCACACTGTTGGTCGTATGAGCACTATTGGACTCTTCAACATACTTAGAAAAATATTACTTGGTCATACGACCACACTGTTGGTCGTATGAGTCCTATTGGACTCAACACTTAGAAAATTCACTTGGTCATACGACCACACTGTTGGTCGTATGAGTCCTATTGGGCAACACTTAGAAAAAACCTTCTGGTCATACGACCACACTGTTGGTCGTATGAGCACTGGTGGACTCATCAACCTGTAATTATTTATTCTAAGTCCTGATTTCAGTAGTATTAGTAATCCTGTTCAGATATCTAAGTCCCAAACATCAAAATGCCTAGTTCTAAACATATACACATGATTCTAGGCATAAATCTAACATAAACATAAACATACATACATTCATTTCATACGGGTATCAACCCAAATTTTATAAAAACATACTTACATGCATTTCCAGCCCCAAAACATTTAAAAACCAGTAAAAAGGGGTCTAGAAACTCACCTTAATTGTTTCAAATCTTAAGACTCTTCACCCGAGCTCCTTTAATCGATTCTAACACCTGGAAACCTTCTAAACACACATTTGGAACACATAAAAAAAACAAATAAGCATTTAACTGAGGCTAAGGTTAGCCAAAAACAACTCAAAACACTAATCCTTACCTAATTTCTCGAATTCTTCTTCTTGTTTCTTCAAGATCCGCAAGTTTCTCTGCTTTCTCTCTCTAAAAAATCGAATGCAAGGAATTGTGCAGAGTGAAAATGGGCAGCCATGCCACCTTTTCACCAACTTTTGAGATTTTTTCATTTTACACTTTTGGTCCTCCAACTTGGGGTTGACTTCCCTTTTCCTCCTTTTTCTCTCTCTTTATTCTTTTATTTCTTTAAGAATTACGGGTGTTACAAGTCCACCCCCCTTATTTAGGTTTCGTCCCCGAAACCTGTTATTCCTCAAACAGATGTGGGTAGTGTTGTCTCATCTCTTCTTCAGTCTCCCACGTAGACTCGGATCCCTTCCTGTGCTTCCACTGTACACGCACAAGAGGAACCACTTTATTCCTCAACCTCTTTTCTTTACGATCAATGATTGCCACTGGTTGCTCCACGTAATTGAGCCGTTCGTCTACTTCAATATCCTCCAGTGGTACAACCATGTCTTCATCAGCTAAGCACTTCCTCAGATGGGATACATGGAATGTGGGATGAATTCCACTTAACTCATCTGGCAATTCAAGTCGATAGGCCACCTCTCCTACTCGTGCAATAATTCGGAAAGGTCCTATGTATCTCGGGCTTAGCTTACCTCTTTTCCTGAATCTAATGATTCCCTTCCAGGGCGAGACCTTCAACATGACTCGGTCACCAACCTTGAACTCTATCGGTCTTCGCCTCTTGTCAGCATACGACTTTTGCCTATCTTTCGCCGCCTTCATGAAGGCCTTGATCTTTTCCAACTTCTCAGTCGTAGCTTCGATCACCTCAACACCTCCTAACTCTTTCTGCCCAATGTCTCCCCAACATACGGGCGTCCTACATCTCCTACCGTATAGCATCTCGTAGGGTGGCATGCCAATGCTGGCGTGATAACTGTTGTTGTACGAGAATTCTGCTAACGGCAGGTGGTTGTCCCAACTTCCTCCAAAATCGATCACGCACGCCCGAAGCATGTCTTCGAGTGTTTGGATCGTCCTCTCAGACTGACCGTCCGTCTGAGGGTGATATGCTGTACTAATGTGTAGCCTCGTCCCCATTGCATCGTGAAATCTCTTCCAAAACTTGGAGGTAAACCGGGTGTCACGATCAGACACTATAGACACCGGCACACCATGACGAGCTACAATCTCTTTGATGAACAGATCCGCCAATCTTTCAGATGAGTACGTTTCGCGGATCGGTAGGAAGTGGGCACTCTTTGTCAAGCGGTCAACTATCACCCATATGGCATCATACCCTTTTGGGGTACGTGGTAACTTCGTGATAAAGTCCATGGTGATGTGTTCCCACTTCCACTCGGGTATATCCAACGGTTGGATCTTCCCGTAGGGCTTCTGGTGTTCCGCCTTCACTTGTAAGCAAGTCAAGCACTTACTTACGTACTCCACTACGTCACGTTTCATACCCGGCCACCAATAGTCTTTCTTCATATCGTGGTACATTTTGGTAGCACCGGGGTGAATGGAGTATCGGGTCTTATGGGCCTCATCCATGATCTTTTCACGTAGATCCCCGTATCGAGGAATCCACATTCGCCCAAATCGGGTCTTAACACCAAGAGTGTTCTCACCCAATTCCGTAACTAGACCCCTCATCCTTTCGGAGTTAAGACGATCTTCTTTCAAAGCCTCATCTTGAAACTCCTTAACCTGAGTCATCACATCAGAGGTCATGATCAACTGATAAGCCTTCACCCGGATCGGCTCAGGCCTTTCTTTTCGGCTAAGGGCATCAGCCACCACATTGGCTTTGCCCGGGTGGTAATGGATCTCACAATCATAATCTTTTATCAGTTCCAACCACCGCCTCTGCCTCATGTTTAGATCCTTCTGCTCGAAGAAGTACTTCAAGCTTTTGTGGTCAGTGAAGATGGTGCACTTCATCCCGTATAGATAGTGCCGCCAAATCTTCAACGCGAAAACCACCGCAGCTAGTTCTAGGTCGTGCGTGGGATAATTGACTTCGTGGGTCTTCAGTTGTCGAGATGCATAGGCTATGACCTTTCCACGTTGCATCAATACACAACCTAGCCCAGAATAAGATGCATCCGAATAGACCACTAAGTCTTCATTTCCCTCGGGCAATGTCAAGACAGGAGCTTGTGTTAGTCTCGTCTTCAACTCTTCAAAGGCCGTCTCCTGCTCTCGACCCCACACGAATTTCACATCCTTGCGAGTCAACTTAGTCAAAGGTGAGGCTATCTTGGAGAAGTCTTGAATAAATCTCCTGTAATAGCCCGCCAATCCCAAGAAGCTACGAATCTCGGATGGCGTCTTTGGTGATTTCCATTGCATCACAGCCTCAACCTTTGCTGGGTCCACCATTATTCCTTCTGCATTTACCACGTGACCCAGAAATTGCACCTCGCGTAGCCAAAAAGCACATTTGGAGAACTTAGCATACAGCTTCTCCCTTCTCAAAGTCTCCAACACTTCCCGAATGTGGCCAGCATGCTCTTCTTCGCTCCTCGAATAAATCAGGATATCATCGATGAACACAATCACTGATTTATCTAACATTGGCCGACACACTCGGTTCATCAAATCCATAAAAGCAGCTGGCGCGTTAGTTAGACCAAATGACATAACGAGAAACTCATAGTGTCCATAACGCGTGCGAAAAGCTGTTTTAGGAATGTCCTGCTCCTTTACCTTCAATTGATGGTAGCCAGATCGAAGATCTATTCTCGAGAACCAACTGGCACCCTGGAGCTGGTCAAACAAGTCATCGATCCTCGGTAACGGATACCGATTCTTTATGGTCAACTTGTTCAATTCACGGTAGTCGATACACATTCTCATGCTACCGTCCTTCTTTTTCACAAATAAGACCGGAGCACCCCAAGGAGAGATACTCGGTCTAATGAAGCCCTTGTCAAGCAACTCTTGCAGTTGCTCCATCAACTCCTTCATCTCCGTAGGAGCTAATCGATACGGTGCTTTTGCGACAGGTTGGGCACCCGGTATCAGGTCGATCTGGAATTCGATCTCTCGGTCAGGTGGCAATCCCGATAAGTCTTCGGGAAACACGTCCGGAAAGTCACGCACAACTGGTACATCAGATAGTTGTGGTGTTGGCGTCTCTACATTCTTTACATAACATAAGTAGGCGCTACATCCGCGCCTCATACACTTTCCCGCCACCGCCATCGAGATCACCTTTGGAATCGTCGTAACCCGATCGCCATATATTGTCACCGGACTTCCGTCAGTCGCCGTCAGCCTAATCATCTTCTTTCGGCACACGATATTCGCTTCGTAGGTTGCTAACCAATCCATCCCTAACACTACATCGAATCCTCCTAAGGACATCACATGTAATTTGGCAGCAAACCTATGGCCTTCTAACTCTATGGTACAGTCCTCTATCACGTCAGTAACTCTAGTGGACTTACCAATAGCGGTTTCTACATCAAAGGGCTCATCAATGCATTTACTACTAGCAGACAATTTATCACAGAAAGTGGCAGAAATGAAACTCCTACTAGCACCAGAATCAAATAACACAGAAGCAAGAGTTTGATTTACTAGAAACGTACCTGACACAACATCGGGGTCCGTCCTAGCCTCCTCTCTGGTCATAGTAAAAGCTCTGGCACTCGTCTTCTGCCCCTCAGTCCCTGCCACCTTCTTTCCTCCGGAACTCTCAGCCCTCGACTTCTTGCAATCTTTACTCATGTGCCCCACTTCACCACAGTTGAAACACCTCGCAGCCTTACAATCTCTAGCCATATGACCGGATTTCCCACACCTGAAACAGACGTTTAACCCCCATCTACATTCACCACCGTGCTCCTTACCACACTTGTCACATCTTTTGGGTCCCGAGCTTGATGACCCCACCTTACGGTTATCCCTTCTCGCCTTCTTGTTATTCGGGGTAAAGCCACCACGCCCGAACCGCTTTCCATTCCAGTTTCGGTCACCACCGGCCTTCTTTGATTCCACCACCATCACTTCCCTTTCGTCATAGAGCCTCCCAGCTAAGTCTACTGCCGACCTAAAGGTGCTTGGTCGGGCAGTAATCAAGTGCCTGCGGATGTCGGCTGGCAGTCCCTGAATGTACCGGTTAATCTTTCGAGATACCGGTGTCACTTGATCCGGCACCAGCCTCGCCATCTCATTGAATTTGGTAGTGTATTGCTGGTGTGTCATGGTTCCTGCCTCGAGTTGCAGGAAATCCCTCTCGACCTTATCAAGTTCTCTGTGAGGACAGAATTCCTCAATTACTAGCTTCTTCAATTCGGACCACTTCATTTTCCCGATGGCCCTGGGACCCTCAGCTTGGACAATATTGTCCCACCAGCATAATGCTGAGTCAGTAAAGGAGTGGGTGGCAAACTTCACCTTCTGATCCTCACGGCACTCGCTGATCTCGAGTACCGCTTCCATCTCCCTTACCCATCGTTGAGCGGTTGCAGCAGTGCCATTGCCATCGAAAGTCGGGGGCTTGCACCTCTGAAATGCCCCGTAACTGCACCCCTTGGTCGTCACCCCTACTACATCATCTCTTTCCTCATCAGATATTACTATCTCAGGATCCGGTCGTTCCTCTTCTTCCTTGCTCTCCTTTTCAGTCGACCCTCTCCTGTCCTCCTTTTCCTTCCTTTCCTCGTTCCTTATAGCTCGAATAACATCGGTCACTACAGATGGCATAACTGCCTGTAGGACCTGGTGTACCTCATCAGCAATCGCCTCCCTAGCTGAGGCATTCAGACTAGCATTCTCTGTTTCTTCATTCCGGTCAGGAACCTCGGGGTTCACGGGAGTCGTCTTAGGAGCTTTAGTGTTGTTCCTAGTCGTACGCGGACGACCTCTACCTCTAGCAGCCTTAGAAGGTTTCTTCCCAGCCATTTTCCTATGCACTATAAGATTCAAACACTAAAACAGTCATTCAAGGAACAGCTCAGTTTATGTCAAGTATAGTAAGTCCCTAATTACAGTGGCCAGTTGTGATTAGCCACTTACTTTACTCTTCACACCCCAAGCACTTCCTATCCTGACTACATCAGCATCTAAATCTACTAAGAACACATAAATCACATAGCACACGCACATAACATTGATTAACTTTTAAGAAAAGCAATACCTGATGGCACATGGCTACTCGGGCTGACATCCCTCTTTCCGTCCCATTCTCAGTTTAAGTTTTGGTTTATTTTGAAAATTTACCCATTTTACTTAAACTTTTGCTCTGATACCAACTTGTAAGGCCCCGTTCCCGGGCACCTCACAGTTGGTCATTCACAGCATAAAACATACATATTAATAATTTAAGCAGCGGAATTAAGTTGGCAAAAACCCTTCATTTATTTAAAACACTGTTGTTAAGCAATACATTCTAGTTTCTAAGTCACAAAACAAATAGACGAATGAATTACAAAACAACAGTATCGTCAAAACATAATTTGGATGTCAGACTTGTCTTGCCGAGTAACCATCTCAGTGTGCCATCCTCAGCAACCTGTTACCTGCCAACTGGAAAATATATAAAGTCAGCGTTGCTGAGTGAGTCCTAGTTTTGTAATTAAAATACTTTACTTCTCATTTCAAAACGTTCGTTGTGCATATGTGATCACACATCGTACATACACGTAGGTAATTTTCATTATTATCTTCATCATTCGTTCTTTAACTTTCATTCGTCAAGCATGCAAATCTCTAAGGGTCACCTCTCTTCTCTGCCCTCATGGTTCCAACCCATGAGCCGACAAAGCATATCGTATCCGTCTGGTGCCCCTATGGCTCTCAGTCCATAGACCGACACCTGGTGCCCCTATGGCTCTCAGTCCATAGACCGACACCTGGTTGCCCCTATGGCTCTCTGTCCATAGACCGACAACCTGGTTGCCCCTATGGCTCTCCGTCCATAGACCGACAACCTCGTTGCCCCTATGGCTCTCTGTCCATAGACCGACAACGTCTCGTCCGGGGTCACGTTAACCCCGTGAGTGATCGTCACCACTCCTGCTGTAACAACTATCCCGTGACAGGTCACAAAGACACTGCCCCGTTGTTCTTAAGGCAACTATGGCTCACTGTCCATAATCTACCATAAGGCTCATAATAGGCCTAGTTACTAGAACCAAGCACCATTTCCAAGACTTCATAACCGTCAATTCCATCTCGTGCCCCTTAGACCATGCAAGACTTTCGTTCATTCATTTATGCAAGTATTCATCATCATTCTTCTTTCGTTCATTCGTTAATACATGCATTCATCATCATGTTCCTCTTTCATTATCTTTCACTTTACGATACATAATATTCATTAATTCATTCTCGTTATTCGTAAAGTTTCAGAAAGTTAGCATACACAATTACAAGGAACATACACACTCATCATACATTCATCATCATACATTTATCATCATTCATAGCATCATACCATACTTAACAATATTTTATTAATAATATTGTTAACAATAATAATACACTGATAATAATATCAGTAATAATAAGGGTTAATCATACTCATCATTACATGCAGGAAACATCATCATTTATTAACCCTAGTCAACCCTGGTCAAAACCTCGAACTTCGGATTTACAGGAAATTTCTGTAAAATTCTAAGTTTTCTGGGCGTTTGAGCCCTGTTGGGCGTATAAGCCCTCTGGGCGTATGAGCCCTGTTAGGCGTAAGAGCACTGCTGGACTTTTCATCTTATACTTAGAATTATCATCTGGTCATACGACCACACTGTTGGTCGTATGAGCACTATTGGTCGTACCATCCCATACTTAGAATTATGTTCTGATCATACGACCACACTGTTGGTTGTATGAGCACTATTGGACTCTTCAACATACTTAGAAAAATATTACTTGGTCATACGACCACACTGTTGGTCGTATGAGTCCTATTGGGCAACACTTAGAAAAAACCTTCTGGTCATACGACCACACTGTTGGTCGTATGAGCACTGGTGGACTCATCAACCTGTAATTATTTATTCTAAGTCCAGATTTCAGTAGTATTAGTAATCCTGTTCAGATATCTAAGTCCCAAACATCAAAATGCCTAGTTCTAAACATATACACATGATTCTAGGCATAAATCTAACATAAACATAAACATACATACATTCATTTCATACGGGTATCAACCCAAATTTTATAAAAACATACTTACATGCATTTCCAGCCCCAAAACATTTAAAAACCAGTAAAAAGGGGTCTAGAAACTCACCTTAATTGTTTCAAATCTTAAGACTCTTCACCCGAGCTCCTTTAATCGATTCTAACACCTGGAAACCTTCTAAACACACATTTGGAACACATAAAAAAACACAAATAAGCATTTAACCGAGGCTAAGGTTAGCCAAAAACAACTCAAAACACTAATCCTTACCTAATTTCTCGAATTCTTCTTCTTGTTTCTTCAAGATCCGCAAGTTTCTCTGCTTTCTCTCTCTAAAAATCGAATGCAAGGAATTGTGCAGAGTGAAAATGGGCAGCCATGCCACCTTTTCACCAACTTTTGAGATTTTTATTCATTTTACACTTTTGGTCCTCCAACTTGGGGTTGACTTCCCTTTTCCTCCTTTTTCTCTCTCTTTATTCTTTTATTTCTTTAAGAATTACGGGTGTTACAGTTGGTTAATACGATTAAGCTAACATGCGCTAAACGGGGACATTAAGAAGGTGGGAGTTCCGACCATTACCATAAGTATGCCCTAGGTCGATTAGGACCCCAGGACAAGTTAGAAACAATCAGAATTAGGAAATGGCTATAGCTAGAAAGTAAGAACAGTTAAATTATGGAAATAAAGGTCATATAAGTTAAAGTAATACATCACGCGGTCATACATTTGAGATGAATGCGGAATGACATGCGGTGGATGCGGGGATATAGTGATGATATATCGTTGCTATTGCATTCATAAGAGCCGCAACATTTTCTCTTCATACACTTCTGATTAAAAAAACCCTAAGAAAAGCAATAGCAACGATATATCATCACTATATCCATGTTTATAGTGACGACGCATGTATTCACGATATTTGTCATCACTGAAAGTGTGATTTATTGTAGTGCAAACGGATATCCGAATTCCCATATTTCAACAAAGAGAGTCTAAAACCAATTACCAAATGCTAGTCTTTACTTTTAGTTCCATATTTTTGTAGTTAGAAAGAACCTTATTTCAGTTCAGGAAGCAAAGAATGTATTTGTGAGTTTGTGTGTCTTGACTCTAGAGTTTCACACCTGGATTCTAATCTTTATTTATAGAATGTTTCATAGCAATTGCAATTCTTTATCATTAAGAGCATTCATAACCCATTCCTTAAATTATGTGAGTGTGAGTTCTTAAATTATATGAAATGATTTAAGTGGTTGTGAGTGGATGAGAGAGAAAATGTTACTGTTCATCTTTAAATTTAAAGATTCACTGTTCAACACTTATAAATTTTTTAATATTTTTAAAAATGGTTGTGAGTGGAGGAGGGAGAAAATATAGTGAAAAAGGTATAAAAATATATTATTTAATTGAAAGGAGAGAGAAGAAGTAGTGATTTTTAATGTAATTATAAGGATGAAAATAAAGAATTAAATGTAAATACTATAAGAATCTTCAAAAATGATCTCTAAGGAGAGGTTTAACATGATTCATTAAGTCGGTACATCTTAAAATAAAAGACCTTGTATTTAGATAGAAAATAGATCAAAGAGTAGATGCAACTCAATAAGTGGATAAGTAATTAGTAATAAATGCAACACGATAAATTTTTTTGAATGTCTATATGTGCGACTATGTTTCTTAGTGTGTGTTATCTTAATCGACCTCACATATTTGTTCACCAGCCAGAACCGCACCCCCAAACCCCACAAGAGAAATCCCATTGTTAAGAATTTTTTGACTCAACTTTGAGCATTTTACTCAGAGTAAAACTTGAACCCGTCAACTACTAATATTTACATGTAATGGGTATCTCACAAATGGAACTCAATAAATGGATTGGTTTTCAAAGTTTTAAACAATTACATTATCAAAAAAACAATATTTTAATATATTTTAATAAAAATAAAGGTAGAATAGTTATTTAATAAGTTAAATTTAATAAAATGGTTATATGTGTGACAAGTAATATATATATATATATATATATATGTATATATATATATATATATATATATATATATATATGTATATATGTATATATATTTATATATATATGTATATATATGTATATATATATGTATATATATATGTATATATATATATATATATATATATATGTATATATATGTATATATATATATATATATATATTTGTGTGTGTGTGTGTTTTAGTTAAAGAAAATGTGTAATTGATTTTTTTACTTTAGTAAATATGTAATTGATGGCCTTAAAAAATATATATATATATATATATATATATATATATATATATATATATATATATATATATATAAATCTCTAGAAACCCACTAATTTTATATTACGTTCACATTATGTTTTCCTATTGAGTGTTCACGCCCTTAGTATGTTCATTGATTTTTCTTATTTGCGAACATTAGTTTGAAACCTGTATGATACATGGGTTGAATAAAGTTATTAAACTAGCTAGCAGTTACTATTTAGTATTTATAAATTATAAATATTTTTTGAGATAAAATTGTGATTGAAATTATGTATAATTAATCAGGTTATGTAATAAAAAACATCATTAACATTTAATATTATTATTAAACGATTGATTTGCTTAGATAGTGACACGCAACAAAATTAATGTACCAAATGACATGTGATAAAACTTATTTAATTTATTTTATTAGAGAAAGATGTCAATGTAAAATATATGATAAATTTATTTTTATAAAAAGTATTAAAGCACTAAATATTGAAAATACTTTTCTAATAGTAAAGGAAGATAATACAGTAGGAAATATAATATGTATGAGGAGAAATATACAGTGATATTAATTAATGTTTGGAAATTCAAGAATAAGTTTTAAGTTTTGGTTTACCAACATGTTACATTCTGTAGTCTCAACCGTAGATATATATGCTTCAATGAATGGATGTAAACAGTGTTCTGCGTGTCATGTGTCAACCAAAAATGTCGTGAGAGATAATATTACAATTAAAACTTAATTTCACGTAAACCTAATGCTATTAAGATATTATTATATTTTTATAATATTAACATATACATATTCAAATATAATGATGTAGTAGTGTTTTATAAAATATAATTATGCTAGTGAGAGTGAAAAGTAAAAGGGTTACTTTTTTTTAACAGTAATTTTTGGCTTAATAAGGAACACTTCTAGCAAAAGACTAGAAGGCTCCAATGATACAAGCTACATCAACCCGTTACATTGAAGTGATATCGTTGGGACCAACTTAAATATGATAAATCTAACTTCTTCTACCGGCTTGTAACTCGTTATCAGTTTGTTCTTGAAAATCATGTCCTTTCTCCTCTTTCACAATTGTAACATTTGACCCAATTCATATAGTAGATCTTAAATCCGTACGAATTATCCATGTAATAATGAAATAAAGTCATCATTTAACCAATTTACTTTATTATTATGTTTAAAACATAGTTAATTGGATTTTAATAATCCAAATTATTACCTATTAGCTGGTAATAATCCACACTATCAGTTTGGTTAATAATAATTCGAACATTTCTTTGTTAACAATCTTAGTAGCATAATAATCATTGATTTATATTTAATATTTACTTGATTTTCACTCCATTTCATTACACGTTTCCTTATATTATTCACAGTTATTATCGTGAGCAAAATTGAGTATAACATAAATGTGAATAAATGAAAAATTATATAATTAGATTGCACTTGGCGATAAAAATAAAAGTAAGGATTATTATCGGCCAAATTAATAGTATGGATTATGATCGGCCAATAGATCATGGTTTAGATTATTAAAATCCAATTTGTCTCATAAATTATGTTCAAATGATTAATACAATTCACCAGAAATGCTCCTGCGATCATTGCAACTTAAACCCCCAAGTCAATTATGGTTGTAACTGTAGATTCATCCTCAATTTGAATCAAAAAACCTCCGAATCAAACACATAACTCGTTCGAATGGAAACAAACCCAATTGATGTTATATAAGTGTGGGAAAACACTCAATCAATCCCTTTTAACTCTCTGTAACTCAATCAATTCCATTCGAAACACAAACATACTCGGCATGATCCTTGTTTTCCTCTCGGACCTGCAACAGTGGTGTTCATCATCCTCTAGACATTCTATCTTGCAATTAATCAAACGTTTTCAATCCTCATCTCCCATGGAAGCTTCACACAGTTCTAACTGGATTGCATCTTCCATATTCTATCGGACCGAATACATTATATGTCGCTCAAATCTTCTTTCTTATTTGTCACACCCTCAAAATCCATGTGTGCGGTTATACCGCGAGGCGTGTGAACAAGCCAGGATCTCAGTCATTAGTTACTCAGAACGACATTATATGTAATATTTAAATAAATACCAACCAGAGTTTAAAACTTGAAAACTGTGCGGAAGCGTTTGTAAGTAAATCAAACCCAAAGTATTTAAAATGTAGCATTGGAACAAACACGCGCCAAACCATTATTTAAAACTTAAAAATAATACGTTGGTACACATGTTCCTAGTTCTAGTTCTAGTGTGCTTAAATGTAAATGACTTTCATTTTGTTACACTGATGTAATCGTTTGATATTTGTAATGAAAGACTCTTGATTGAATGACATATGTAATAGTTGGGTACTTAATGAAATGCAAATGTTTGGTTGTGTTTATAATGTTTAATATTCCATTAATGAGTTGTTTAACGCGTATCAAATTGATTATATAGGTTTGTGGTTGTTTGAATTAATCTTGGTAATGTAATATTTAAGAAATATATTCAAACTTAGTAATGTGAAGTTCTCATGCGAATGGCCCATGCTAATGGACCATACGCATGAACAACTTTATGCGAATGACTCAGTCGCACGACTGAACCAGGAGATTGGATCAGTCGTATGATTGTAACATGAGATTGGCTCAGTCGCACGACTGAACACTCAGTCGTGCGAATGGATCAACCGCATGGCTCAATCGCACGACTGAACCATACTTGTGGTTCAGTCGCACGAATGAGAACACTAACCTATAAATACCACTTAAATCATGGAAAAACGAAGCAATTTGCAAACATATGTACCCTAGCCGTCCAGAGACCTCTAAGAACCTGTTCCAAGTTCATAGATCGCACTAGATCGATTACCATCGTTCTTAACATTTAGTTTCAATCTACAACTGATTCTACGTACGTTCTAACTGATTGGATCGCCAATCAAATAGGATTCGGCACTATTTGATTCGGTATACACGTTTATCAGTTAGTATTTCGCTCAATACTTGATCCTAACAAGTGGTATCAGAGCTTTGGCTCTTGATTTACGTGTGATTCAATCGTTCTTGATATAAAAATTGTGTTTTTCCATAAAAACTCAATCCTTTTGTGTCAAACGGTGTTTTAGACGTCTCCAGTTCGTAAAGTTCACTTTTTCCGGCATACGACAATTAGGGTTAGTGAAAATTCATGTTTTTGCGTCCAAAATACCTTAAACCTTCGAATTTTCAAAATACAACAGCTTCAATCGCCCGATTGACTCAATTGCACGACTGAGTTCATACGCATCCCTCATACGCACGATTGGACTCATTCGTACCTTCATTCGTACGATTGAACTGTCTAGTCACATTGTTCATCCGCACCTGTCCACTCGCACGATTGATTCATCCGCATTGGTTCATTCGCACGTTTGAGTCATTCGCATTGTTCAATCGCATGATCAGTTCAATCGCACACCTTTATTCGCACAGGCAGTAACATTTTGTTTCAAAGTTAAAGTTGATAGTAATGGAGGATCAATATTCAGCGTTCACAGCAGGTAAAGATTCAAGGATCCAGAATCTGTTGCTTCTGGAAAATGAAGTGGGGAATCATAACAAGCCTACTAAGCTAATCACGTTAGATGATTACCCACAGTGGAAGCAAAGATTTGAGATTTACTTGAATGGTGTAGATCCAATCTGTGGGAGTCGATAGAGACAGGGTATAGCATGCATGTAGGTGCAGATGGAGTCAAACTTACACTAGGTGGCATGAATGATGGACAAAAGCTCAAGTACAATGCTGAGAAGAAAGTTTATACTCTGCTTACTCAGTCAATTCCGAAGGACATTTTTCATCAATTTTCTGAGAACAAGCAAGCAAAGAAGCTATGGGATGCATTGGAAAAGAGGTATGATGGTAATGCATCATTAAAAGCTCTAAAAGCTAAAGCGTTGAAGGAGTTTGATAACTTCTCGTCAATAGGAAAGGAGAGCTTGGACGACGTCATTGATCGGTTCTATCACTTAATGAGTGAGCTGCACACTCATGGAGTGAAAACATCTATGGAAGACAAAGTGTCAAACTTTGTTGATGGTTTGCCAGAGAAATGGGTTTCTTTTGTATCCAATCTGAGACAGAATGATACGCTCACGAAGTTAGACATCAATGATTTCATTCTGAAACCGAGGGAGGAAGAATTGAGGATGAAGTACAGGGCTCAAAAGTCTACTTATGATTAGAATCCAACCTTGTACAATTCAATTCCTCAAGCCAAAACATCTGGAGCTCCACTACAAACAGCCTTTGTGTCGAGCTCAGCTGGTCCATCTCAAGCCTCTTCTTCAAGATCTGACATGTCAGGGTCGTCTTGTACCCAATTTATCGCACCTGAAGCCAATGCAACAAAACTTAAGACCGAGAATCTCGGAAATGTGACAGTTGAGGTAGCAAAGGAATACATGGATCTCTTAGCAGCTGTCTTCCATTCCTATGACGGGCTAGTTGCTGGGAAAATAGGGAACTGCCATCTGGCAGATGAGGACTACGAGCAGGTAGACTAGACAGAGCTGGAAAGGATGGATATAATGTGGGCCCTAGCAAGTGCTGTCCGGAGAGCTAAAAAGTTTATCAAGAAAACCGGACAAAACTTGGCTGTAACTAAGGACACTACCTTTGGTTTTGACAAGTCTAAGGTTATATGCTTCAATTGTGGGGAAAAGGGGCACTTCAAGCGTGAGTGTGTGAAGCCGAAAAAGATAGGAAATGGGAATCCTTTCTCATCCTTCAATCGTCAGGATAAGCCCACAGTTGGTCCTACTTCGTCAAGCAAGGATCCTAAAGCCTTGACTGCTCATGATGACGAAGGACAGGATTGGAGCTTTCGGTTTGTCTCTCTAGGAGAATCCAACATTGCTAGTGTTGAAGACTTAGATGATGACTCAGCTAGTGAAGGAGATATTGCAGTAGAACTAGCAATGTCTAACACTGAAGAGACTGCAACTATGGTCAACTACATGCCTGAAGAAGGAAAAACTACAACAACGTTAGAATCACCAGAACCAGAGACACCAGACTCTGCTTTGATAGCTGATTCGTCAGCACCTCCTCAGGTAAGTACTGCTGACCAACTTTTCAATAATCATGCGTGTTCAGATTGCAATAAATTTAGGGAAAGCATTGATCCGAAATTTGCTAGGTTATTAGATCACAATGATAGCTTAGTAAAAGACTTACAACTGTGCATAGAAGCCAATAGAGGTTTAAAACCAAATGAGCACAGTTACAAAGAAAAGATAGACCTTTTGAACAAACAGCTTAGGGAAACAGAAGTAGTAGCCTTTAACCAAGCTAATGACATTAGGTACTATCTAAACTCCCTAGAAGACACTAAGAAACAGAAGGCAGTTTTAGAAGTAGAAGTAAATTCACTAAAATAAAAACTGCACAGTTGGACAAGTTCCTCTCACATTGTCCAACACTTAGTGAGAGAACGTAACAATGGGGAGGGTTTGGGATATAAAGTGGTTCCACCACCACCTGAGACCTTGAAGAATGCAAAAAGTAAGCCAATAAATAATAACCCAATCAAGGATCATGTGGTGTCGACTCCTCTAGTTAGTGATCCAGATTTCGCACGTAAATCCAGTGCATCTGTCACTAAACAGAAGGAGACCACTTTGAAATTAAAAGAAAAGATGCCTATTGTTAATATGGATGAAAATTTGAAAAGGTTAAGGTTAAGTCTGGGTCAACCAAGTCTAATTCTGAACCCAAAAAGACCAAATAAGTTAACCACCCTCATGCTTCATGTCTAAGTCCAGAGAAACAAAAGGTAAAAGATGTTACAAATGTTCAAATAATTAATTTTGTTAAATCATAAAAAAACATCTAAGCAAGAAATGTCAAGACCCAAACAAAACAATGTCACACGGGTGTCCCATACTTCTCCACAGAAGCATTTAAATCGTCAAGTTGAAAGCAGATCATGTTACAACTGTGGAGAGTATGGACATATTGCGTCTTATTGTCCTTATTATCATCAGACACCAAAGAAGAAGGTAGAATTTTATGACACTAAAGTGAGCTCTTCCAAGAGAAGATCCATGACTCCACCAAAAAGAGTCAGTGAACCTAAAGTTCAACCTATCAACCAGTCGTCTGTTTATCACAAGCAGGCCTTACATAAGACTGGCTTATGGAAAGAGTAATCTGTCCATGAGTCTGATAATAAGAACAAGAAGACCATAGACCTTCCCACACCCTCAAAAGGCCAATGGATAGAATTTATGATGTGTGATGCCTCTGGGTCACCCAAGCCAGTCAAGGCTTGGGTCCCTAACCTGAACTAACGTTTTCAATTGAATGTGCAGGGTGTTCGCTATAGTGCTGAAACCAACACGTGGATTGTCAATAGTGGACCATCCAGGCACATGACAGGGAACAGGGCACTTCTATCAAACATCAAACAAATAAATGGAGGCCATGTTTCATTTGCTGGAAACAAAGGAGGGTATATCACAGCTTAAGGGGAAGTGGGAAATCAGAAAGTAAAGTTTGACAAGGTAAACTACGTTCAACAACTTCAAAATAACTTACTTTCTATATCACAAATTTGTGATAAAGAATTTAAAGTAGTGTTTGATAACAAGAATTGCAATGTCCTGAAAAAGGACTATGTTATCCCGGAGGACCAAGTCTTAATGTCTGCCTCAAGATATAATGATCTTTATGTCTTGGATCTATCAAAGGCCTCCACAACGGATCAACAAGTTCAGTGCTTCTTGTCAAAGGCAACTGAGAAGGACTCCATCTCCTGGCATCGGAGAATGGGACACATTAATCCACGGAAGATGAATCACTTGATCCGGAAGGATCTAGTGAGAGGAGTTAACGTCAAAAACTTCCAACTTCTAGATTTCTATGTGGCATGCAAGAAAGGCAAACAGACAAAGAAGTCTCATAAGGAAAAGAAAGTCCACTCCATCGAAATTCCTCTTGAACTTCTTCACATGGATCTGTTTGGCCCAGTCAGTACAAGAAGCATCGCAGGCGACTTGTACTGCTACGTAGTTACAGATGACTACTCAAGATTCTCTTGGGTGATGTTTCTGAAATCCAAATCAGAAACATTTGAGTCATTCAAAGAGTTAGTAACTACACTGGAGTCTCTCTACAAGCTGAAGGTCAGACAAGTACGCTCAGACAACGGAACCGAGTTCATGAATCAATGGATGGAGGCTTTCTGTAAAGAAAAGGGAATTGTGCACCAGTTCACGTCTGCCTACACTCCTCAGATGAATGGCGTTGCTGAGAGAAAGAATCACAGCTTAATAGAGACAGCACGAATAATGCTAGCAGACTCGAAGCTACCTATCCAATTCTGGAATGAGGCAGTTGCCAATGCATGTTACACGTTAAATCGAGTACTAGTAGTTAAACGTCATGGCAAGACATGTTACGAGTTACTTCAACGACGTTAACCAAATCTAGAGTATCTCGAACCGTTTGGCGCACCGTGCACCCTACTGAAGAAAAATCAGGAAGGAAAGTTCAGCGAGAAGGCCATGAGGGAACCTTTCTAGGGTAAAACATACCAAATAAGAGAGTTTACAACAACTGAACGGGTCAAGTAGAAGTGTGGTGCAATGTGGACGTTCAGAGATACACCACCCTATCTGCTGGAAAAGGACTCGCCTTCTTTTTCAATTATGATGGCTTCTTCAAGTCCTTCAACATTCCACTCTCCACCTCTGACGATGACTTGGCAACCAAAATGATGTTTGAGGTCTTAAATACACCATCACAAGACGTCACAACATCTGGTTCACAAGGTGAATCGTCTAACTAGTCAGGGGGAGCACTCGAGATAAGTGACTCCTCCTCTGATGATGAAGCTGTGGAGACTGACCAGAACAATGAGGAGGAACATGTTCCCATTCCTGCAAGTCCACAAGCATCTGACATTAATGCCTCTGCATCTTCGGAACCTCAAACTCCTACTGCCTCAGATGCTGAACCAAACGTCCATAATCTTGGTTCTGAGGTAGTTGTTCCCCCTACTCCTGGATCACGACTAAATGTTTATCATCCTCTGGACAATGTCATAGGGGATGTACAATCGGTAGTACAGACACGATATCAACTATACTCAGTTGATTATGCCTCTGTCATGGAAAAAGGATACCTTCACGATGGTACGTATCGTTGTTTTGTGTCTTAGTTTGAGCCCAAATATGTCAGTGAAGCCCTAAACGATGAGGCATGGGTGAGTGACATGCAAGAAGAACTTCTTCAGTTCAAGAAGTTAGGAGTATGGACTCTCGTGGATAGACCTAAAGGAGCTAAGGTTATTGGAACCAAATGAGTCTTGAAATGCAAGAAAGATGACCAAGGTGTGATCATCAGGAGCAAGGCTCGACTTGTAGTTCAAGGATTTTGACAAGTCGAGGGAATAGATTACAATGAAGTAATTGCACCTGTGGTGAGAATGGAAGCCATCCGTATCTTCCTAGCCTATGCCTCTTACATGAAGATTAAAGTCTAACAACTGGATGTAAAGAGTGCATTTCTTCATGGTGAAATCTGAAAAATAGTGTATGTCAGTCAACAAGATGGATTTGAAGATCCATATCATCGGGACAGAGTTTACAAACTGGATAAGGCTCTCTATGGGCTTCACCAAGCCCCGAGAGCTTGGTATGAAAAAATCTCCACTCACCTCGTGAAACACAGATTTCGTAGATGTGTAATTGACTGTACACTATTTATCAAAGAAAAAGATGGTGACTTGCTGCTTGTTCAGATCTATGTTGATGACATAATCTTTGGTTCCAAGAACGAAGACTTATGTAAAGAATTTGAAGCAGTAATGAAAGCTGAATTTGAGATGAGTGCCATGGGAGAGATGAAGTTCTTTCTTGGGATACAGGTGGATCAGACACCAAATGGGATATTTCTACATCAGACTAAGTATGTAGGAGATATTCTCAGTCAGTTTGACACGGAGAATGCTTCTGCAGCTGGGACTCCACTTGCTACAAACCATGATGTAGCACCCGACGAGAATGGTGATCTGGTCGATGCC
Organism: Flaveria linearis; assembly: GCA_024085815.1. Lineage (NCBI taxonomy): Eukaryota > Viridiplantae > Streptophyta > Magnoliopsida > Asterales > Asteraceae > Flaveria > Flaveria linearis. Next base: position 41,450,061 of record CM044017.1, on the reverse strand, counting down.
ACCATGTACCGAGGAATGATTGGATCTCTCATGTACCTCACTGCATCAAGACCTGATATCATGTATGCAACATGTCTATGTTCAAGATATCAAGCGAAGCCAAAGGTTAACCATCTGATAGGAGTCAAAAGGATATTCCGTTATCTGAAGGGTACACCAACACTTGGGTTGTGGTATCCTCATGACGATGACTTTGAGCTTACAGCGTATAGTGACTCGGATTACGGTGGTTGCAAGATGAACTACAAGTCTACATCAGTAGGATGTCAATTCTTTGGGAGGAGATTAGTGACCTGGCAGTGTAAGAAGCAGACCTCAGTTGCTTTGTCAACCTGCGAAGCCGAATACGTTGCTGCCGCCAGCTGCTGCTCCCAAATCATATGGATACAACAGCAAATGCGGGACTATGGTTTGCATTTCTCTTCTACTCCTATTTTTGTTGATAACTCTGCTGCAATTGTAGTAACTAAAAATCCGGTCCAACATCCTAAGACCAAACACATCGGCATAAAATATCACTTTATACGTGATTGTTTTGAAAAGAATCTAATCGATGTGGTTAAAATAAATACGGATTTTCAGCGCGCTGACCTATATACAAAGGCTTTTGATAAACCACATTTTTTATATATGTTAGAGGTCAACGGAGTTAAAAAAAAGTGAAGTAATTCCAGAAGATGAAATTGCTTAGTCCGACACCCGTTTAGTTTTCTTTCATTTTCTTTTATTTTCTTTTATTTTAATTTCTTGTCTTAAAAAATCCAAAAACACAAAAAGATTTTCGGTTTTAGAATTTTAGGGGGAGATTAGTCTAGTTTTTAGTATTTAGTTACTTAAAAAAAACGGAAGGAGGAGATTCTAGAAATGAGATCGATCTGTGATACTGATTCAATGACTATGGAAAATGACAGTACACAGGATCAAAGAGTTTGGGACTTTAAAATAAGTTAACTGATTATTGAGGTAAACTTCAAAGTATAAGTCGGCGAAGTCTAAGCAATATAAAAGGAAAAATGATAGTAAAACTAGCTGCTACTAAGGGAACATGGAGAAAGTAGAACTAGAGGTTGCTAGATCATTAGATGATATGTCGGTAGATTCAACACAATAGATTAGTAGATCTCGTTGGTGATGTCAATTTTAAACTAAGTTGTTCAACAAGCTGTGGGTTATCATCTTGACCCTGGTTAACACAATCAACCAAGTTCCAATAAGGGGTAACGAGCAAAATTAACGCCACAAAGTGTGCGGTTGACCATAAAATGAGCAAAGCACATAAAAAATGCAAAAAGAAATCTAGCTGATAACATATGTTGTTAGTGCGATCTGTGCAAAAAGAAAATAATTGCTCAAACAAGAGGATAGGTTGTGTGCCTCTCTGTTGTGTGGTGGCACTGACCTGAGGATAAGCATAACCTAAATATTCTAGAATTCATTGTTGTTTGCGCCTCTCTGCTATGCGATGGCACTGACCTGAGGCTTTGCATCTCTTTAAAAGCTCTCAGAATAATTTCCTCTTGGCACAATACCCGTAGACCGCTCAAAATTTCCTGAGGAATGTTGATTACCAAATATGTGTGGGATCCACAAATGCTTGTTGAAATAATTAAATCCTAAATAATTACCAACGTGTGTCAAAAAATTGTGTATGGATTTAAGAGGACAAGTATACTGACAATCATCGTGAGCTACAATTCTTGAAAGTCCAAATCAATGTGGGATCTTACAGAGCTAGTATGATTTCCTAAACCTGCTGATGACTCTCATTGAAAACAAGAACCCAAATCAAAAGGCTTTGATAAATTGTCCCAAATAATTTGACAAACATGTATGATTCCATAATGAATCGCTCCAATTATGATCAAATGTAACGTAATGTTACCTAGGATTTCATCCTCCCATAAAAGTACAAAATTAAGTTTTCGTTTTTGTTTCTTAATTCTAGTTGTTTAATTTTATTTGAATTTTAGTTAGTTAGTTTTAAATGTCAGACTATGCAATGGAAATTAATCTGTGAGTAAATCACTAAAATGAGTCACGTCTGAGATGACAAACTGTTTTAAAAGGATCACGTCTGAGGTGATCGGGTGGATAAATGGATCACGTCTGAGGTGATCGGGTGGATAAATGGATCATTTCTGAGGAGATCAAAGGGGTCTTTAAGTTAAAATGGTCATGTCTAAGATGATCGAATGCGCAAAATGTTTTATCAACTGTTAAAAAAAGCTAAGTGCCAATTTGTCATAAAGTCAAGATCATGAGTATGACCCATACGCACGACTCGACCATAAGTATGGACCAACCGTGCGAATAGACCAGACTCATTCCCTAGACAACCGAATGGAGCATGAGTATGAGCCATTCACACGAATTGCTTACAAGATTGAGCCAGTCGCCTGAATAGAGCTGTGCGAATGAGTCAGTTGCCCGACTGAGATCCAGTCGGCCGACTAAATGTGATCGACTGAACCAATCGCATGACTGAGGTCCAATCGCATTCAACTCATCACCCTAAATCGCCCCAAAATCGCACACCTCACCGTTACTCTGCCCAAATTTCATCAGATCAAAATCTCTGACTTCTGTTGATATATTGACGATTGTGAGTTGTTATACAGGTACAATGTGATAATATCTCACCGAAATCTGATGAAATGGTGCCCTAATTTTAGGATTTCGACCCACACAAGAACCGAACCTGGAAATGGACTAATAACCTAAATAAACCGAGTAAAATATTGAAATAAAAGTTATTAGGTTATTAGTCAAGTGATTGCGAGTCTAATGAACCAAAACACGACGTCTAATTTTAAGTTTTGGTCCAAATTTGAACTTAAGTTGATCGAACAGTGGGTTATGCGACTGGACACCCGGATGAACTACAATCGCGCGACTGAGTTGGACGATTGAGCCAATCGGCCGAATGACTGATACGAATGAGCTTAGTCAGCCGACTAAACCAATCATAGGCTCAGTCATCCGATTGAACTCAGTCGCATGATTCAATCACCCGAATGTATTCAATCGCATGACAGGTCAACCGACTGAACAGAGTCGCATGGTTCAATCGCATGATTGAACCAGACTGAGTTCAACCAGGTTAAGTTGAACTGAATTTTGTTGTGTGGTGATCTAACGTTTATGTGTCTTATATTACAAACCTATGGCTGATCGGTGGTCCATCAACCCCAAGCACAACATCTGTGCTCACCTGGACGCCATAACTCGGAACGGTGCCGAGTTTGCGGGATCATTGCTTTTCTCAAGCGATCCAAGATCTATAAGGCTATTTCCACACCATGCACTCCCTATAGGTCTATTCAGCGGGCCTTCTGGGAGGGAGCATCGGCTGACCGCTCACACGAGCCATTAGGAGTTCTATTTTCGGTATGGATATAGAGATTACAGCTAAGGATATCTGACGGGTGCTTGGTTTGGGTGACGATGCAGACCACCCTACCAGACTTCACCCACTGAAGGTTAGAGGGTGCTTTTTAAGGATGAAGTACACTGGGGATATCAACGCAGGTGTGCTCAACAAGAGCAACCTGTGTCCCCAGTACAAGTACTTAGCACATGTCATCCTTAAGTGCGTGGCTTCACGAAGGGGTGGGTTTAATGATCTTTCAGACCAGATTCAAAATGCCTACGTGTCTCTGGTACTGAATCACCCTTTCAGCTTCTCGAGCATGATATTCTCTTACTTGATAGAGAATCTGGAGGCTAAAGGGAAAGAGAGTTTCTGCATGTACCCTAGGTTTCTCTAGATGATCTATGATGAGAAGCTGCCGACACTGCCCAAGGAGAGCCAAGATGCTGTGTCATTGGAGATCATAGATGATACGAAACTGGGTCGTATGAGGGTCTACCAGGGAAAGCAGGTCAAACCCCCGGTGAAGAGACTCTTCGGGCATCTGGCCAAGATGATTATGTGGCGCCGGGGAGGCGAAAGTGGCGCCGGGGAGGCGAAAGTGGCGCCACGACAAGAGTGATTCAGATGTTGAACAGATAGCTCTACCTTCCGATGACTCCGACGGTAATGATCATGATACAGATCAGGGAGGAGACGGTCAGGGTGAAACCAAACCAGCTCCTATTCACCCTGACTTTCAGCCGGATGAGGAGGGGAGTCAGACGAAGAGCCTCTGGTTCGAACGGTAGGAAGCCGTGCCGTAGCCACTGAGAGGGGCGTGAGGACGGTTGGTGGACGCTAGGGCGGGTCTGGGGAGGCTACTTCAAATCCATCATACACCCCAGACCAGCCCAGTAGCCAAGGGGGAGCCTCCGGGTCAAGGGGGACTCGGAAGAAGAAGATGGCTCAGCCCTACGACAAGAAGGGGAAGAGGTTGAAGTTCACTCTTACATCATCCATTACCACAGCCACTACCTCAGCCACACCAACCACCTCTACCACTTCAGCCACCACCTCTACCACCTCACACACCACTACCACATCCACTCTACCACCACCTTCATTTACACCACCCCCAATCTTCACTTATCAAATACCAACTTCATCTATACCACCCCCAATCTTCACTACAACCACCACCACCACTACTAGCCACCCAGCAGGACCGTCATCTTTCCCATCCTTTCCATCTGGATCTCCTCTACCTCCCAGTAGGGTAGAGGAACAGCTCTCAGCACTGAATCGCATGGTGCTGAGGCTGTTAACAGCTGATGACGAGAAGACTGCCCAGATTCGTCAGCTAGTAGAGCTTACTGCTGCACAATCTCAGCAGATATCTCAGCAGGCTCAGCTGATTGAGCAGCAATCACAGCAGATTGCTGCACAGAGCTCAGAGATGTCCAAACTCCAGGAGCAACATGTCCACTCAGCCAAAAGGATAGAGGAGTTGGAGGTTGCCAATAAGACCATCATGCTGAGGCTCAAAGGGTCAAAGGAGGAGCCTCTAAAGATCAGAGAGATAGATGGAGATGATGGTGCTGCTGATGACAGTGATGATGATGATGATGATGGTGATGATGATCAAGGGGATGATACTGATGCTGGTGATGATACTGGTGATGATGCTGATGATGATGATGATGATGATGTTGATGATGATGATGATACATCTACTGCAGGTGCTATATCTGCGAGTGAAAAGAGGACAAAGAAAGCTCAAGATCAAGGTGCCTCCACATCCGCCCCGTCAGCAGAGGAGCACATGATACAAGACAAGAGTAATGTCTAGTTGTTTATGTTATTTAAAATCATGTGTAACTGAATATTGTATCAAATTAGTGTATATAATGTTAATATTTTGTTTAATGTGTTTCTGTTTTGATTATTAACTAATAATTGATGTGTTACATGTCTAAATCAAGCAGATCCAAATTTTCAGAGGGACGAATATGACGCTGCTCCCCTTCAGCAGGTCAAGACTCAACTAACCATGATTCTTGATCTGGAAGGGATTGTCAGGAGATCAATGAGTTACACCCCTGAAGAAGGGGAAATAATTCATGATCTTACTGATGAGCAACTGGCAGAAATGTTCAAGCTCAATCCCGATGAGATTGTCAAGGATGCTCCAACCTTTGAAGTAAACAGTGACGACGAGCTGAACGACATTGATGAGATAGAGATCAAGGACGTCACTGCCCAGCATTATCCAGAGTACACTGATCGAGAGGGAAATGTGGTTCCCGAATTGGGAAGTACTCTCGGCAGTGATACAGTGGAGAAGCTGAATCAAATGGAAAAGGAAGCAGGAACATCAACAAGCCAAGCCCAAGCCTCGGACGCCGATGTGGACATCAGAAAGGCTGAATGGGCGGCTTGTTTTGCAGATATCCGAGCCCAGCGCGCTGCACCAAAGTCAAGTACCTACACCAAGCTCTACAAAGTGAAGAAGCATCTCAAGGTGTCAGGGAAGATAATAGCGTGGGCATACTTTGAGGATCTAAGTGTGTATGCTATGAAGAGGGAGAGAGGCGTAGAGTACTTTAGATTTCCACATGATCTAAAGACTCTTCCCGGGTTTGAGCTCAACCAGCTGGCACGTCTAAAGCTACTATATGCCGACCCGAAGAAGATGTCCGGCTGTTCGAGGCTGCATTGAAACGAGAGTATCGCACCAGGTGGGTTAACTTCAGACCTTAACAACCGACGAGGTATATCAAAAGATCTAAAGTTAATCCCACTACTGGAAGACCGACAGTAGTCTTGAAATGGCACCCTCCGCGCACAATGTCTCGTATTCCTTTGAGGGAGATGCCACAAGACTTTACACCACATTTCAAATGGTGGTATTATGACTGGCGCACTGGAGAGGCCGTCATAGTTTTGGATCGGGAGGGGACGGTGGAGACAATAAGGGTGTTTGACCCAATGTGACTCACAAACTTGTCTGCAGCTGATGTTTATACGTTCTACAAGTGGCCACTATTTTTTGATACGCAGGATACCGTGCAAGCACTTCAGTTTCAATATGTCATACGCTTATGCTTCGCATTTGATATTCATGCTGGGTTTCAAGAAAGAAAGAGTCAAGAGACATGCAGAGTTTACAAGGGAAGTCAAAGAATAGATAAAACTAGGTCCAAGGGGGAGTTTGTTGGTACACATGTCCCTAGTTCTAGTTCTAGTATGCTTAAATGTAAATGACTTTCATTTTGTTACACTGATGTAATCGTTTGATATTTGTAATGAAAAACTCTTGATTGAATGACATATGTAATAGTTGGGTACTTAATGAAATGCAAATGTTTGGTTGTGTTTATAATGTTTAATATTTCATTAATGAGTTGTTTATTGCGTATCAAATTGATTATATAGGTTTGTGGTTGTTTGAATTAATCTTGATAATGTAATGTTTAAGAAATATATTAAAACTTAGTAATGTGAAGTTCTCATGCTAATGGCCCATGCTAATGGACCATACGCATGAACAACTTCATGCGAATGACTCAGTCGCACGACTGAACCAGGAGACTGGATTAGTCGTATAATTGTAACATGAGATTGGCTCAGTCGCATGACTGCACTCTGTCATGCGAATGGATCAACCGCATGGCTCAATCGCATGACTGAACCATACTTGTGGTTCAGTCGCACGAATGAGAAACACTAACCTATAAATACCACTTAAATCGTGAAAAAATGAAACAATTTGCATACATACGTACCCTAGCCGTCCAGAGACCTCTAAGAACCCGTTCCAAGTTCATAGATCGCACTAGATCGATTACCAATCATTCTTAATGTTTTGTTTCAATCTACAATTGATTCTACGTGCGTTCTCACTGATTAGATCGCCAATCAAATAGGATTCTGCACTATTTGATTCGGTATACACGTTTATCAGTTAGTATTTCGCTCAAAACTTGATCCTAACATAATAAAGCAGATGTCTTGACATAATATGAAACTTTGTAAAGCATGCTGGACCGTGATGTGCTCCTACTGACAATCAGTGTTAACGACCTGAGAATAGCATACTAAGAATGTCAACATAATGGTTGGTGAGTTCAAGAGTTTGTGTTTAATATAACTGTAATAGTTAAATAAACATAAGTAATATGTTGAAACAGATAGCTAATCTAGTTTCACAAGTAGTAAGTATAGTGATTTCGCAATCGAAGCTGACATGTGTTTCCTTTGTTTGCCTCCCGTCACAACATACTAGGTTATGACAATGTTTGTGTTTAGGACAATATTGCACCCGGTTGACGTCAAGTCGCCCGGATGGGGCTTTTCAGACCCAGTAGTTCTACTCAAAATTTCCCCGCTAGAAACTTTATTAACGATCCGAAAGTGTGAGGACTTTCATAGTGCTATACTATCTTATCCTAGCACAACTTGTCTATAAAAGCGTTTGTAAAAGAAAATAGTATGCTATCTCCCCCAAAAAGGAAGTAAGTAAAACAGTGGGGCATGAACTCACCTAGTGCGCAAACGAACGATAATAAAAGCTAACAGTGAGCGGAAAGACAACCTTCAGAGGTTACCTAGAACACGTAAGTACATAAGTACGTGTACACAGAATCTTTAACAACCCTAAGTGCTCTATAAACACTTTGACACAAGGTTTTGGAAACAAGACAAATTAGACCCAGTTGACCCGTTTGACCCCTTTATGACATGTCAAATTAAGTTTTGTTTAATCAAGTATAGCAATTAATCATTCAACATACCATTCCAGATTACTATGCAAGTTATTCTCATTAGCCACATTGTAACACGTAAGACTTATCATGTTTTTCATGCTAATCCAGGTTATCACACAACGTACATAATCCGATTCATCATACGACACAAATTCTAATTTAGACTCCACATACAACTCACACAAGCAAGACATTAGCATTATAATAATCGATAATGGCAATTCATCATAACACATAACATGTACACTTGCACATTTATCAAGAAAGCCCATATGTTCCTATAGTTGCACCAACTAACCATATGACTCAATCATCACAATCCAACACATTAGACATCATCCAGAACATTCTAACATGATCCTAGCATCATAAACATGTCTAACTCACAATATCCAATAATCTTCCAAATTAAAGTTTCTCTTTTAGGAAAGTAATATCCCAAAATTTATTCTTCCATCAATTTCAACACAAATTCATCAATAACATACCCTGTCTAGTTCATAGTAATCATAAGCATCCATCAAACACTTACAATTCATCCAAACACAAATCTTCATGAATAAAAGTTTCCAGTTTTGGCAATGTATGAACTAGACTACATAAATTATGGATTTATTGCATCATCTACACAGATTAACACTCATACAACATCACTAACATCATTACATCATCAATCCATCATTAATTCATCAAGTTCATGCACAAAAGTTACTATTAATAGTAAGGTATGAACTACACATCAAAATCATAGATTTCTTGCACAATCACCCTAGATTAACATCCATATAATCTAATTAACATCATATCATCATAAAATCATCATCAATTCATCTTTTCTTCACTAATTTAGAATTAGGGTTCTATCATAATCAAAAACTATGAACAACTTGATAAAACCTATCTTTAGTTGTGTTTAGATGATGATTAACACTTGAAATCAACTTGTAACACTTGAAACCAAATCAAATTCGAATGTTGATGCTTGTTCTTGATCAAAATCGTATGAATGAGGTGTTTGGGGATGAGTTGCGGCCGAATGGGGTGGAAGGAGGCTAGGGTTGATTTTTGTTAACTTTACATAATTAGGATTCACTCTTTTAACCTTTGTTTAATCACCTTTTGTAAAAATAAATCTTTTAGCACATTTTTAATAGTTTTAACCATAAAATATACTTATTATTAGTCAATAATAATACTCATAAATCTTTTTCAACCAATGAAAAGCTCATGAAATATATAGTACATGTAGTCACGTTATCAAGTAAAATTCACAAATAGTCTTTAAAATTTATAAATCACCTAACCATGAACTAATAATCAACATTATTAATTAGCTTATTATTTGTTTATCATAGATAACTGTAATTAAGTCACCAACGTTCAACGACAACTAGTGTATGCTCACGACACGTGAATGCAAGACCTAACGGAACTAGTGTATGCTCAAGACCTAACGACAACTGTAATTAAGTTACCAACGTTCAACGACAACTAGTGTATGCTCATGACACGTGTATGCAAGACCTAACGGAACTAACAGAGTTTGGTAACGGAAAATTACCGGATGTCACATTATTATTATTATTAATCCATCATCGAATCAGGTAATTGCACACGTCTGAATACTCGTTATCATGCTTAGAATCAAAGCCCTATGTTTATTTACATAATAGTTGTCGTTTCTAGGTTCAACTCAAATGATTTAGAAACTAGTGTTTATTTAATTTAGGGATTAATTTAATTAACAGTATTTGATTATTAAGCTTGGAGTTGAAAGCATGAATTGGGCTTTGGTCTAGTGATAACTACATAACACAAACACACAAGGGACCCGTGTTTAAACCCAAGCACCCCCCATTATATTTTAATTCAGTTTTTAAAACTTTTAATTTATTTTATAATATAATATTATATTAGTGTGTTATTATAAAAATCATTCGATTAGTTATTAGTAAAACTTAACTTTATAATTAATTTCAAAATCCAAAAAAGCACATTTACATACTTTTAACAGCTATAAAATAATAAAAAAATTATAAATTATTTTATAAGTCCTAGTTTTAATAAAATCTCTATAAAATAAATATTAATTATTTATTTTTTAGATAAAAGATCTACATTATTTAAAACAAAGATTTATTATAAATTTACACATTTAGATATTTATTTAATTATTTATTTTTAACAAATTACATATTTTATTATTCAAAGTCTTATTTATTAGCTATCATAATTTACTCATTGCTAGTCTTGTTATTCAAATAGAATTAAAACATTTTACTTTATTACTTATTTAATTATTATTTATTAATAACCGTTAGTAATTTAAATCATATTATCCATCCAAATTATTTGTATTCAATTATTATCATAACAAGTCATGTATCAAATTTAATTTAATTATTTTTATACTATGTTCAATCGTGTGTTAGTAAGAATAACCTTAAAACCTTAGCTCAAAGTAGACCCCTAGAACTTTGAAATTTCTTATTCTAACTTAAAACATCGTTTCATAGATTAATCCATAAGAAGATCTTTTTGTGCATAGTTCAATTGTGTAACTATTTCTTCACATGTAATTTTTTGAGTGTGTATTCATAGCCACTTTTATGTTTTATCTTTTCTTTTATGTTTTATATCTTTTGAGGGAAATCATGTGAATTTATTCAAGCCATTATTTATTAATTATTCATTATATTCAATTCAATTCAATTCATGTTTGTGTTATTAATTGCAATTTGTGTTTATAACTAGATAAATATTTATTATAGCACGATCATTAATTTATTCAAAGTACAAAACAATGATATATCTATTGTCTTGACAAACCCACCCCATCAGAATAGTCGAGGGTGATTGAAACCAGATTCATACATGTGCTTAATTTATTAAGACTTAATATGCGGATTAAGTTGAATCAATCATTAGGTTTGATTTTGCATTGCTTATCTTTTATGTTATATTTTTGTACTATAAATCTTGACATTAGAATTGAATCATTTCAATCATTTTAATCATTATATCTATATCTACAAACTTGTGTTCGCTCAACAGCTATCATTAGCTGACTAGACTATTTTTATATAATTTTAGAAAATGCTGCTTAGTTGGATCTCGAGATGTTTACAACTAGGATTTTGAACCTAGTTAATAATGTTATGTTATTTAATAAATGATATGTGCATTTATTATTATTTTAATGATTTATGTATCATGATCGAGCTTGAACACGTTCGCTCACCTCAATATTTACGTCATCAATCGGGGTGTGTGACAACGATAATCAAAGTGTGGTCATAAAAATGGAGCTTGTCGCATATCTTCTTGTATCTCCTATTATAAATTCTGACTCCTTCATTGTTTTGCATCCACATAAAAATAGAGCTTGTGAGATGGTTACTTGAATGTATTATTTATAACATTCAAAGCATCAAACACAAGTGTATGACATGATTTTTTCAATTTTCAACCTATCTTGATTTTGAAATGAGCAAAGGGTGTGCATGCAGAGAGTGGGATCAAATGAAAATTATATTCACAAGTAAAAATCAATAAACAAATTCTGATCACTCATTTATTTTAGTTAGTGGATGAGGTTACATGTTGAATTTTAAGGGTAATAAGGTTCAAATAAATAACTGATGAGATTTTGATTTATTAAGTTTTAGTTTTCATCTGATCTCTTCTATACACATGCACATATATGGTAGATTTTCAATAAAATTACTTCATATAAATCTCAAAAAGTGATTGGAAATCCGCTACACTCTATCATTCTTCTCCTCTTTATTTTATACAAGCTTATGCCGTGTTTGTTACACAGAATGAAAATTTTATATGTAAACATATTGATTAATAATTAATAATATTTAATAATATACAATATGAAAGAATATAAATATTAAATACATATGTTAGGAAGTAAGTTGCATATGATATCATACATCATAAAAAATGCATAACTTGATTTCCTGTATAACTGTTTTATTTCCTGAAAACAAATTATGTTAAAATCTAAGAATTTAAAATTATTGTTTTTATATTCATATATTTTCCACCATATGTAAAGTTTGAACGAAAATAATTCAAATTTCATAAGCTTATTTATGGTTTCCAAACAAACTAGAAGGAAAGATAGCACTTTAATGTTTTCACATTGACAATTTTTATTTAGAATATTCACAAAATTAAACCAACTACTATTTTACCTTGAGGGCGTTGCCCCGCTAATATGTCACACATTTATACGGACATGAACGTCATGGTGAATGTATTTTATGGTTCTTCAATGAGACAACGTAATGTCCAGAACAACTCAAATCCGCTGATTGTAGGTCCCCTCGGGTGGCGAGGAAACGACGGTCGGCCAACGCCTCCATCGCCACCGGCACCATCGATCACACCCTTGTCTATCCAGAACAACTCCGATTCGCGGATCTTAGGTCCACTTGGGGGATCGGCGTCAAGGGAAGATGACACATGGGAGGCGAGGATAAGGTGTCGGCCACCATCACCATGCATGCGTATAGAAGGTGAGTATGAAGGATCAAAATGCAAGAACCTATAAAATATATGGTCAAAATACAAAAAAAAAAGTCCAACTATTCATTTTGTTAATATATATAATATATAATATTTGTAAATAAAGGAAATGTTGTCAATCGGCTTTGGTTTAAATTTTGATACGAGGCAATTATGGTTTAAGATGTAGGCATATGATTAATCCATTCTCTCATATATAGAAATAATATTAATTTAGCATGCCTGTGCTCACTCATCAAGCAATATTTTCTATGTCAAAACAGAGTTTACAAGTGCTTTGATGTTTAAATTTACAAGTGTCAATGAGTCTTAGATCAACTGGTTTAGGAGGAGGCACCTTATAACTTTTTAAAGTGGATGTTATGAGTTAGAGCCTCACTAGGTGCAATATGCTTCAAGTAGGCCAATGGTTTTACCACAGTTGGTCTTTGGGTGGTGGGTTTCCCTTGGAATGGTGTACGAGCCGGGTTATCAGCGTTGTCTGTGTTCGCGGGCGTGGGTGGCCTTCCATCAATGGGTTTACCCGGGTGACCGGGCTTAAAAAGTATTCGTTGGTCGTTCAAAAAAAATTAAGTTACAATATACGCCCTTAACTATAAGTAGAATTATTGTTTAAACCTTATACTTTTCATTTGGTTTTATATATTCTTTGAACCATCTTGATTTAAACTAGGTTTTGGCGCGCGCGTTGCCGCGCGTATGTGAGTTTTAATGTAACCCTAAATCAAAATCAAAATGAAGGTTCAAAACCACAAAATCAGTAAAATACACAAAGTAAAACACACCAAAACCCCAAATCCATAACAAACCAGAACATGCAGAACCCAAAAACTAAATCAAAGCCAACACCATACACAAAACAAACGAAAATCAAAGCCGTAAGAAAGCGACATAGTCCAAAATAGAAAACCGACGAAAATCAAAGCCCCAAAAAGAGCAAACAAAAGGAAAATTCAAACCTTAATAGCGAGAATCGTCAGGGTAGCGATAACGAAAGAAAGAAAGGAGGAACCCGGAGAAAGACAATGTTAACGAACCCTACAAATCAAAAACACATATCCAGATACAAAAAACCTCATCCCAAAATCTCGAACCCACACAAAAACAAACCATATTAAAACACAAATAAAAAAAAAATAAATAAAACACAAATAAAATAAACAAAAGAAAATTTAAACACAAAAAAACAAAAAAAAGGAAAAATCCACCACCGACCAAACCTTTTAATTAAGGTTCAAAACCACAAAATCAGTAAAATACACAAAGTAAAACACACCAAAACCTCAAATCTATAACAAACCAGAACATGCAGAACCCAAAAACTAAATCAAAGCCCAATACCATACACAAAACAAACGAAAATCAAAGTCGTAAGAAAGCGACATAGTCCAAAATAGAAAACCGACGAAAATCAAGCCCCAAAAAGAGCAAACAAAAGAAAAACTCAAACCTTAATAGCGAGAATCATCAGGGTAGTGATAACGAAAGAAAGAAAGGAGGAACCCGGAGAAAGACAACGTCAACGAACCCTACAAATCCAAATATAAAAAAACCTCATCCCAAAATCTCGAACCCACACACAAAACAAACCATATTAAAACACAAACAAAAAAAAGAAAAAAAAAAGAAAACACAAACAAAATAAACAAAAGAAAATTTTAAACACAAAAAAGGAAAAATCCACCACCGACCAAACCTTTTAATTAAAATAGTAATATTTGACTCCTTGTAACTTTTGGGTTTCTTTTTATGTTTTTCGTATAGCTTTGAAATTTTGATTTTTTTTTAACTTTTGGATATATTATTAGAACGTGCTTATTTTTATCTATAGTTTGATGTAAATGTATTCGAAACTGAGTTGTATAGGATAATATTATACAATATCAAAAACAAATATACAAGTTCTTAAATTTCAAGACCGAGTTGTATATAGTAATGTATATCAAAGCATAAATGACAAAGTTCATTGAATGTTTCATTTTTTCTTTACTTTTAAGTATGATTTTTAAAAGTTTTGAATATGCCGCTCCAACGTGCTTATTATTATATATTTCGATATAAAATTTTTTCATAACCTAAAATGAATGTTAACATATAAGTCATCAAAACCTTAAGTCTATCACTAGAACAATTTTATCCTATACAGACAAAGACTATAACGACTACATATGTCGTTGGTAAAAGAGACTCTGTGTCGACGACATGTTCTCGGTAAAGCTAAAAGTCAAAAATTCAACCCTTTGAGTCTATCCCGACGACATGTCGTCGGGACATAGTTGTGCGGGCTACAAATAAAAAAATGGTATTATAAAAACCTCTATCCTGACGACTTGTCATTGCTGTAGGTAAAAGTTATTTTCTTTCTTTTTTATTTACCTTTCGCTTAAGAAAATAAAAAAAACTTTGTGTTCTCTATCCCGACGACAAGTCATCGAAATAAGTAATATTAAATTTATATGTTTCTTTTTACCATTCGCGTACAAAATAAAACAAAAATAAGTTTGTTATTTGTCCGACGACATGTCGTCGGGATAGGTAAATTTAAAAAAATATTTTTTTTATTTGAATCTATAGGGACGAAGGTCATCCCTATAGAGTGCAGATCCCTTATATCGCATTTCAGACCTTCTGCCCTATTTTTCAACAACAAAAACCCCACTTTTTTCTCCTGATTTCATCTCGGTTTATAGGCTTATTTGGCATCAGATTGGAGTGTTTGAAGGTAAGAATGATGTTTCTTTTACTATAATGAAGTTATATAATCTTGTTTTTATAAGTTTTATCTAAATTTTTACGTTTTAGGTGAGATTAAAGTTTAAAGCTTGAAATTAAATGATTTGAAGATTTTCAAGGTATGAAATTCATTTAAAGCTTATGATTTCAGTGTTGTTTAGTGAATATGTTTGTGATTAGGCTTGTATGATTGTAAAAGTGTATATATATGTAAGTGTATATGGGTTTGATGTTAGATTAGGTTATGCCCACCAAGTATTTGATGAAATGTCATTATATATATTTTCATGGTTTTAAGTTTGTATGCGTTTTTATATGTGTTATTTTATATGTATATGGTTTGATGTGTTTAGTTATTTATGCATATGTTTATATGTATGTAATTATGTTAATTTTGTATGTGAATGTTTGTATGTATTTATGTTTATATGTTTGTTCATTAGTATATTATATGTTTGTTTTTTATAATTGTGTATGTAAGTATGTTGTATACTTGTATATTTTTTGTATACTTGTAAGTGTGTATGTAAGTATGTTGTATAGTTGCATGTAAGTATGTATTTTTGTAATTGTGTCTGTAAGTATGATGTGTATTTGTCTGTTTGTATACTTGTATACTTGTATACTTATAAGGGATTATGTGTTGTGATTATGTTTGTATATATGTATATGCAAGTGTATATGACTTTAATGTTAGTAGATCTTTGTGTATATGTTAATTGATAAACTTGTATTTCCATGTTTTATAACACCATACATATGACAACTGATAAGAGTTGGATTAAATTGCGAAATCGGTGTCACACCCCGACCGACGGCGGAATCATCGGAGCGGACGAGGGAATGATGGATTGTTCATAACACATGGTTGTCTAATAGTGGAAATAATATTACAATCAGATTACAAGATAAAATAAATTCAACATACACAAATACAACAATCGAAACCACAAATAATAATCGTCTTTTATTTTAACTAGGTCCGTGTCTTAGATGAGCACGTAGAAATCCACTATCTTGCTTAACCTGAAATCATGTGAGAAAATAAAGTCAGCTAACGAGTTAGCTGGTGAGTAATCACAGTTTTGAATATACATATAGATTGATTGATTGATCCATCGATTGTAATTCAATTCACAAGGTAATATTAAGACTTATATGGCAACCGCGAAGCATATAGATAAACCGACACAATATAAACCCCTTGACTTGACACTTGCATATAATAGACTCCACACAACACCATAGATTGACTAATTGCCTCTGGTATAATCACCACTCGTAAGCCATGTGGGGTGGGTTATCCAAACCAGTAGATCTACCATTGATACCAGGATTGATTGATTGAGTTAGGGTTTACTGTCGTCCAGTTTATCACGGTATGTTCACGTAATTGCAAGTAATAACATAACCTGTCTTGAATTGAATTTAAAATGAAATAACAATAGAATATCATGATAGAATATATTGTATCACATGATTTCCCCCCAAATAAGAAAGGATATAAAAAGGGGATATGAATACTCACTTGATTGATGAGATTGGAATTTGGACGTGATAGTTTAGACACCAACGATTTCCTTATAATTAACCTAAGGAACGGTGTCTCGAGTTAGAATAATAACGATTTGGGAATTTGAGAATGTATTAGGATTTCTATGGTAGTTTAAATTGATAAATTTTATTCGGTTTGAAATGTCTTGAAATAAACGAATTTATTGAAAGTGATTATGTCAAGAACTTTAATACAATTTATACGTGTAAGTTATACATTTATACAATTTATTAATAAATTGTATATGTATAATTATATAATCATGTAATTATATATAATTATATGTATAATTATATACATAATTATATATAATACATTTATAAGTAAACATAACTATACATCGTATGTTAATTATATAGTTATGTTATAAATTGTATACGATCATGTATAATTATGCACATGTAATTTATTCAAAGTTGTTTCGATAATCGAATAATATATATCTATGTATATATATTGGATTCAATTTATTTATTTTATAATTATATGTCACACACTAATTATAAATTAGTTATTTATTTATTTAAAACAATTAAAATAAATAGTTAAAATGTTAAAATAAATTTCAGAAAAATAATTAGGTTGTTTAAAAATTTTCTAATGTTTGTAAAATGTTTTTATGATTTTTAGGAATTTTCCAGAATTTTTTAAAGCTTAAAAAGGCTTTAAAAAAATGGTTGAGGTGACGGGTCTCGAACCCGAGACCTTCTGTTTGGGGTGAAGCATGGGAACCGGTGAACCAAGGCCTTAGCCGCGGTTATGATCCGGTTTTATTTCTTTTATACACTATTTCAGATTCTCCCAAATCAAACATAAACCCTAGATTTGATTTCCCTCCAATTGAACCCCGATTCGATGTTGTTACCCATCGAATTTATGGGGCTTTTATTCCCCTTGAAAAATCGAGTAGATTAATGTTTTCAATTACCTGATTGAGTACTTAATTCGATTATGAACAGGTGAAGAACAGCCGCGGTCGATGTGAAGATCGATGAGTGGCCAATTCTTGATGAAAATCCAATTAACTTCACAGAAAGCTTCGAATGATGATGAAAACCTAAAGCCCTCTGTTATTTCGGGTTAATAGTGTTCGGAACAGGGTTCTCGACTAAGTTGCAGGTCGCGATGAAGGTGACGATCGAATTCGATGTGTCTGTGTGTTTTAGATGAATTTGAGAGTACAGAGAGGTTCGGAACCGAGATATGCTTGATTATATGAATTCAATTTTGTTTATTATAAGTGTTTGAGTGGGTTTCTTTGTCGGTTTAGAATCCGAGATAAAAGTAAGAATTTTTAGCCGTTAGTGGACTGATTCAACGCGTGTTTTTGTTGGAATTCAATCTAAATTGGATCCAAGAAAACTTTCGGTGTGATTGTGGGTTCAATTTTGATAATTTGTTTGATTTCTTGTCGGGAATTTAGTGAGTTCGATGTGAAGGCTTTGGATCCGATTATTTTGATGATTAAACGTGTTTAATGGTTGGGTTGGGTTCGAATCTCATCCACGAACGCAATGGAACCGGTTTTGTAGCTTGAAGTCGAGTAATTTTGGCTAATTTGGTTCGCCGGAGACCGGCCGGAGTCTCGCCGGAGACTCGCCGGAAAAACGGGGTCGACGGGGGAATGGGTTGGGTTTGAATAATTTACACATTCGGCCCCTGTGGTTTTAAGTTTATTATTTTATGTCTAAAACTTTGGTTTTTAGTTTCATAAATTACAAAACACCCCTTGCACTTGTTTTAAAAATATATTTTTTATAAACAATTGTTATTATTGTTATTATTACTATTATTATTATTATTATTATTATCATTATTATTATTATTATTATTATTATTATTATTATTATTATTACAATTATTGTAATTATTGGAATTAACCATCAACGTATTAAACAAAAATTAATTTTTATTTAATACAAATACGCGATGTTACAATCGGAGTTCTCCGGAATTTATAAAAGGTCTTCATAGCTTTCTAGAAATTACCAAGAACCATGTCGACAGTTTAGGAAAAGCTTTTTATCCGTGTAAACGATGTTGCAATAGGCGTCGGCAGGATCTGGATATCATTTATGCCTATATAAATGACAACGGGTTTCTACAATCATATAATACGTGGACTTATCATGGTGAGAAATATCCACGTGTTTCAGAAATAGAAGACCTTTTTGCTCCAAGAAAATCTATTCCAGCAACAAATAATGAGATGTTTGATGCAACTAATGATGTTATGGTGGAGCATAATGTTAACGAAGAAAATGTAGACGAAGGTGGAACTGGTTCCCGGAGTTTGATGCATTATTTAAGGAGGTGAATACCAAGTTATACCCCGGTTGTAGTTGGATGTCTTCCTTAAACTTTTTAGCAAAATTGATGCATATCAAGGTTATCAACAATTGGACGGATAATTCATTTAACTAACTTTTAAAGTTTTTTAGAGTTGCATTCCCTAAAGAAAATCAAATTCCAACCTCATACTATGAAGCTAAGAAGATATTAAGAAATGTTGGGTTAGGATATGAATCTATCAATGCTTGTATTAACGATTGTGCTCTGTTTTGGATAGAAAATGAGTTGATGCAAAATTGTCCGGTTTGTAATGAGAGTAGATGGGTTGATAAAAACACAAAGGGGAAGAAAGTATCTCAAAAAGTGTCACACTACTTTCCTTTAACTTCCCGACTTCGACGAATGTATAGCTCAAGATTCACGCAAAAGAAATGACATAGTATGGCAAGACTTTGATGAAAATTTTCCTAATTTTGCCAAAGAACCCCGAAACGTATGTTTGGGTTTGGCTGTGAATGGTTTTAATCCATTCGGTAACATGAGTTAATCTTACAGTATGTGGCCAGTGGTGTTGACAACATATAACACACTACCATGGTAATATATGAAAGAGTCTTCTTTTATATTGACCTTGCTTATTCCCAAACCTAAATCTCCTGGAAAGGACATTGATGTTTTCCTAATGCCTTTCATAGATAAGTTGAAAATGTTATGGGCCGAAGGAGTTTAAATGAGAGATGCATCAACCAAAATTGTATTCAGGATGCGTGCAGCTCTATTATGGACTATAGACGATTATCCTGCTCATAGCTATATGTCTGGATGGAGTGGTCAAGATTATATGGCATGCCCTACTTGTGAAGATATGAATCTATCCATGCTTACATTAACGATTGTCCATGTGTTTTCATCAAAATGACCAATTTGAACTAACTTTTGATTGATTCTAGTATCTTTAAGTGTGTTTGAGTTAAAATGACCCATTTGAACTAACTTTTGATTGATTCTAGTATGTTTAAGTATGTTTGGGCCAAAATGATCCATTTGAACTAACTTTTGATTGATTATAGTATGTTTAAGGGTGTTTGGGTCAAAATGACCCATTTGAACTAGCTTTTGTGTGATTCTAGTATGTTTAAGTATGTTTGGGTTAGAATGACCCATTTGAACTAACTTTTGATTGATTCTAGTATGTTTAAGTGTATTTAGGTCAAAATGACCCATTTGAATTAATATGTTCAATATGTTTAATGCAGGAAAGAATTCAAGAGGAGTATGTGATATCCTCTAGCGAGACAAGTGGAGACTCGTCTGTTGTTGATGAGATTCAATGCATTGAGCGTGCCTTAGGTCAAAGGCGAGGACATATACGAGGTGTTGGTCGCGTGATGAGACATCCCATCCCTGATTTTTTTAGCTCGCAACCTCCTCCAACACTACATTTGCAAGATGAAGTTACAGAACTTACATAACAGCAACAACAAAGTCAAGAAACTATACAACATCAACAACAAATCCAACAACAACAACAAATACAAGAAATGCAACGATTGCTTCAAGAGCATATGGAAATGATGCGCTCCTGGCAGCAGCAATGACCACCTGGTGGTCATTAGCGTTTATATTTTTGTTAGATTTTGTTAAACTTTAAACTAATTGTATGAATTATTTGTTTGTTAAACTTAAATTTGATGTTGTATGAATTATTTGTCTGTTAAACTTGTGTAAGATTTTTATTGATTATATGTTTGTTAAATTTGTAAAAAAAATTAGGTTCTTGCATAAATGAAAAAATATTAAATAAAATGAGATCAATAGCGACGACATGTCGTTGGCATAACAAGAATTCTAAAAAATTAAAAGAATATGAAAATAGGTCAAGTTTTTCTTTTTTTAATTTTTATATTCGGTAAAATCAGAAGCCACGACACTTACAGGGACGATTTTTTGTTCCTATAAACGAACTTGTGCCAACGATATCTATCCCGACGGCATTTCTGCCTATTATGACTAATTTATGCAAACTAAGTCTATAACGACGACTTGTCGTCGCTATAGATCATAATAAGATATGGCGACAACATGTCGTCGCTATAAGATGTCAAATTTTCGTTGCTATAGACCCACTTTCTTGTAGAACGTATTGCAGGATCGTATGTGTTGGTCACTCAACAAATGGTTTTTCTCTCAAACTCACCTTGAACGACACTCTGCAAGAGTCTATGAAGAGTTGATCACAATATAACAAGTAACAGGCAGTAAGTAAATAAACACAGGATGTAAATTTTCAATGTACTTTTATATATTGCTTCTCAACTCAAAGGATTACAAGATTCTTGGACTCAAATCGCTTGTCTAATGAGTTACATGGAGAAGATATATATAATACTACCTACTGCCGGATATACTTTGATACCAGCTGGAAACCTCTAACCTAACATCTATACTACAAGACTCTAGGTGAGGTCTTTCAGACATTTTGCCTGAGAGTTGGTAGTCAGGATATGTCCCTGACTTACCTTTTGTCACCAACTAAAGTTGGTAACATGTACTATCATAAAAAGGTGAACAGTAGAATAAAGTATGGTCAACAACATGGCTCTTTAGGAAGATGCCATACTGTATCAGAGGTCTGCAGCGGACTGTCAGGGACCATACTTATATCTACTGGACATAGCAATGTCTTCCGAAGGATAAAATGCTTCGGAAGAATAGCTTCTTCCGAAGCCACTTATACTTCGGAAGACTGCTTCTTCCGAGGCTTGGAGTCTTCTTTGTCTTCGGAAGCAGACTTTGTCTTCAGCTCTTTCTTCAGACTTTGTCTTCGGAATCAGACTTTGTCTTCAGCTCTTTCTTCAGACTTTGTCTGCGGAAGCTTAGACTTTGTCTTCAGCTCTTTCATCAGACTTTCTCTTCAGAAGCTTAGACTTTGTCTTCAGCTCTATCATCAGACTTGGTCTTCGGAAGCTCAGACTTTGTCTTCGGAAGCTCAGACTTTGTCTTCGGAAGATAGTCTTCAGCTGTTGGCTTCAGCTGTTGTCTTCAGCTGTTGGCTTCAGCTGTTGCCTTCAGCTGTTGACTTCAGCTGTTGCCTTCAGCTGTTGACTTCAGCTGTTGCCTTCAGCTGATATCTTCAGCTGATGTTCTTCAGACTCTCGGAAGATCTCATGCTTAGCTTCGGTAGCCCTTGAATGTAGCATCAAAATTAACTATGTTAAGTGGTTTTGGTTGCACCAGCCTCATCATGACCCAACAAACTCCCCCTAGGCTGATGCTACCAAAACTTCACTTCCCTCTTCTTCTTAAAACTCTTAGCACCATGGAAAAACTTCACTTTCCTCTTTTTCTTAAAACTCTCAGCACCATGGAAAGTAAGTGTTTATCAGTTTCTTCACTCTTTCCTGATGTGGTGCTGAGAAGTTTGTACAAATCTTTGGTAGACAAAACCTCCACTCTGTCACCTTGGATTATGTGTACCCTTTGTTGTGGCCCTCTGAAAAGAGTTAGTTGATGGGAACTATAGTCATATTCCCATCTAACTATTGGTTCCAATTCCGGACCTTCCACCATCTGTAGAAAGGCTGGGCCTTTGGTGGTAGGTCTTTCCTTGTCTTTCGGTCTTTTCAACTTCAACTCTTCTTCAATCTTGGCTTTAGCTTTTAGTTCAGCCAAGTGGAGACTGCTGATATAGTTTCTGATATGAGCAGCAGTCTCAGAGTTGGAGGGATTGGAGAATGGCTTCTCTGCAAGCTCAGCAATGTCAAATCTGCTGAGATGCAATAGAGAAGTGGCATTGAGCCGGTTGGTTTCACCATTCTCCCTTTCCACAACAAAGTTGTGAGAAGGTTCTTCGAACCTCCACTGGACTATAGCTTTCCTAGGTCCAGGAGATTGACTAGAAATCCTGTCCTCTTTCCTTGTGTCCAGTAGAGTCACCAGTCTCCTTCTTAGTCTCTTCACTTCAGCATTGAGGGTATCAGAGTTGAGACCAAGAAGTTGTGCAGCCTGGCCCAAAGTATTTCTAGGCAATTCAAGAAATTGACCTAGAGTGAGGGAGCTTGAAGAGTTATCAACATAGGTGATGTTGATAAGGTCTCCCTCACAGGAGATGCTTCTCATACTAGTGCAGTTGATGAGCCTTGTCTTGAACTCCTTTATATCCTCAAAGGAGAGATGTTTAGGAGGCTGAGGGGATGATCTTGGTTTCTGTTGGGTAGGTTTAGGTTTAGTGGTTTTGGTTTGTGTTTTGGGTTTTAGGATGGGAAGTTTAGGTGGTTGAGGTGAGGTGGTAGGTTTGGGTAGAGTTGTGGGTTCAGGGGTGAAGGTTTCATCAGTAGGTTCGGTTTTAATGGGAAATAGGATTGGTTCTTTTGGTGTGGGTTGTGGTTTAGTGGTTGGCTGTGGTTGAGTGGCTGGGGTGAAGACCATTCCCTGTCCCCTCTTGTACATCTCCTTCCTTTTCCCCATACGGATGTCAGCTTTTATTTCACTGACTATCCGCTGAAGTGTCCTTTCGGACATAGGTCCCACCTGCCTACCAGAGAAGCCATGAGCCCGGAGATAGTCTTTCATCCAGGCTTTGTCATTAGACTTCTTGGTGGCAGTGACCCCCTTTTCTTCCTCCCTCCGCTTCCTCTCCTTCAACTTCTCCCTGGCAGCTTTCTTCCTTTCCTTCTCCATTTGATCCTGCTCTTTGTTGTGGAGCAGCAGGATCATGTCATCATCAAGTGGAGACAGTTCCGGAAGACTAAATCCTCTTGAGAGTAGAAATTTAATCCTAACCTCTCTCAGCTACAGGGCTGCTTCCCTTTGTTCTTTTTCTTCCTTCTCCAAGGCCAACCTGGCTTCTTCTTCTTGCCTTAGCCTGGTTGACCTCTCCAAAGTCACCAACTCCTCTAGTGGTAGCAGGAGTACTTCCTCATTGGCAGCTCCTAAGCTGATGAGCTGGTCAATGAGTGTTGTCCTTCTCTTGGTGTTGATTTCCTCCTGATTAGCTGCAGCTGCCTTAGAGCTAGCAGCTAGCAGCTTCTCAGCAGGAAACCTACCTTTCTTCTTGAGCTTTTCAATCCTTTCCTCTTCCTGAAACTCTTCCACAGTCAATTTCCTTTTGCCTTTGTCTTTGGCAGAGCTTGACTGTGGTGGTTCTTGGATAGAGGGTTCAGATTGAGAGAGATGTTCAGCTGGTGTTTGGGATGGAGGTATATCAGAAATGTCCTCCCAGCTCACCTCAGATGCTATTTCAGCAATAACATCTATGATGGTCAGTTCCTCAGACATTTGGAACAAACCTTCCGCAGCTTCCATCTCAGCTTCGGAAGACTTGTCTTGTTCTTCCGAGGCTTCAATGTCAGCTTCGGAAGTTTCAGCCTGAGCTTCGGAAGAAGAGGCTGCTGCAAGTTCTGTCCCATCTGTTTTAGTTGCTGGGTCATCAGTCCCCATTTCCCTTCGAAGTTAATCTCAGGTTCCGTGTGGACCTTAGGTTGACCAACTTCTTCCACAGTGGTAGAAAGTGCAGTCTGTCTTTGAAGCTCCTCAGCCCCAAAATATATAAGTGTGGTGTCAGGGCTGGGCTGTTCTAAGGAGGATCTCAATACAAACTTTGTGAAAAGTCTGTAGAGATCATGAAGCGTCTTTGAGTCAATCTCTAGAAATGATTGAGATGACTCAGGTAGTGTGATGAGTTGGGAAGTAAAGGACTGGGTCTGTGGTTCCTCAGATGTTTGTCTCTAAACTTTCTCCCCCTTTTTGGTAGCATCATCTTGAGAGCTAGATGAGCTAGAGGAAGAAGTCAATGAGACTTGAATAGGTACATGCCTAACAGACCTCTCCGTCTGTTTCTCGCTAGTTTAGCCTTGAGATTGTTAATCTCAAGTTGCTGAGTGGCAGTCCTTGATTCTAAGATCCTCACCTGTGATTCCAGGTTGGAGACCTTAGAAAGCAAATACTAAAGTGTGAGTTGCATACTTCCCTCATCTTCATGAGAAGAATCACGGGGAGATGAGATAACATACCTAGTATGCTCAGTCTCACCACCAGATGTGGCTTCTTGGCACCCTGGATACCTTTGCTCAAAGTCATCTCTTTCAGAGATGTCAATGGGCAAAGTTGCTGTAGACTCAGTCCTAGTGATGTTACCACTGTCCGGAGAGCTCAATGAGAGACTTTGAGTAGTGGCAGCTGAGCCTACATGAGTCCCCTCCACATCAGTGCGACTCACCTCAGTAATTAGCTGCTGATGGGGGCTAGAGACAAGGGATCTCTCTTGGCTCTGTTGATCTTTTAGAGGGTGTTGTAGATCAACTTCATGGCCATGGAGAGATGTAATCTCTTCATCAGTGCGGAGTAAAAGGTCAGTGAAAGATAAGGAGGTTAAACCTACTGACCCGGGACCAAGATCAATGTCTACAGGCATTGAGCCTATGGTGGGGCTGTCCCTAGAAGGCTGCACAGGGGAGTGTAAAGACTCACCCTGTGGGCTTAAGGCTTGGGGTTCGGGCTCTTGGGTTTGAGACTGAGAGGCTCAAAACCCACATTGAGGTCAAATATGAAGGAAGGTGTGACCTCGGACTGAGTGGGAGCCTATAATTCCACTCTAGCCCTTTTGGTTTGAACTGGAGGAGTTTGTTCAATCAGAGTAGATTGAACAAGGGTTCGTTTGGGGCGTCTCTGGTATGTAATTTTGATAGGTAAAGAAGGTGTTGTTGGCATTATGGTGAAGGTTGCTGGTGTGGGTTCATCACCTGTAGGGATAACAGGGATGTCACCAGGAGCTATGCGCTCAGTCATCTGTGGAGGTAATGGAGTGTACCTTCCAGTGAAGTAGATGGACATCTTCTTCAGTGTTTTGAAGATGGTAGGTCTCACTTGGGGAACAGTAAGAGCAGCTGACAGACAAGCTTGCTCGGTTCCAGCTCATAGTTGATTATGTGTTGAATGAATCTGGGATACATGAAGAATGTATCCCTTCTCAGATTGCCAATTAGGTTGGTCAACACAAATCGTGAGTAGTTGAAGCGTAGACCTTTCACCAACCCATGAACTAGGCATCCCAGTTCATATGGGATTTGATCCAATCCCCCTGACTTGTTGGATAAGCAGTGCAGGACAATGTGCAGCAGGAACTTCCATTGGTAAGAGAAGTTAAACTTGTAGACGGTTAACCTGCTCACATCCCCACCATATCCCATTAGGATGTAGGTGCTATCCACGACTTCTTTGGGGAACTCAGTAGGAGCCCCATCATCATGAAGCTCGAGATGCTCCCTGATGACTTGTTCAGTGATGACCAACTCCTGGCCACAAATGCGGGTTCTCAGGACGTGAACCCCATTGAGGACCTTAGCTTGACCGTTACTCCAGAATTCGGACATGTGGTTGGAGTAGACGGTGGGGTTAACAGTTAGCGCCGTGAGGTAGGTGGATTCAGCAAGAAAGGTGAAAATGTGGGTAAAGTCAGCATCTCTTGACGAATCAAGCAATGCGACTTGGTTGTGCTGAGGGTTTAGCGCCATTGCAGAGAAAGTAAGCTTGAATTTGGGTGAAATTGCAGGTTTGACAGTGAAGGGAATAGTTAGGGCAGTAAATTGGTAAAAGAAGATGAAATGGATCAGTCTGGATTCTTTAAAGGGGATGAATTGTGGTAGTGGCGGTAATAGGGTAACTGTTTTGGGTTACTGTGGGTGGTATGGTGGTTTACGGCAGAGAAATGATAGTGGCGGCAAGGGATAATTTTAAATAATCTAACCATCATGAGCAAAATCTTTACCTTTTACAGAGTGGGCCCAAAAGATATCCGTTACATAGTAAAACCTTTACTTTCGAATGTAAAACATTTCCGAAGGTAATTGTCTTTCGAAGGCAACTTCTCTTCCGAAGCAAGGCATTGCTTCCGAAGGTAAAATTGTCTTTCCGAATGGAGAGTTATATAAGCTTCGGAAGTAGATCTGATGTAAAATCAATTGCTTTTTCCGAGACCAAAAACTCTTCCGAGAAGAAAATTTCCATTGAGGAATTTGGCTTCGGAAGATATTCAAGAATATCTTCCGAGAGTTAATTCCTCTTCGGAAGGAATTTACACTTGGAATAATTTAAAGATCTTTTGTAACAGGGCTTAAATTGTATTGACACAAGACATTACACATTTAAAAAGCTTTTTAAAAGAGGTAGTTAATCAATGTTTATCATCCCAATAGCTGATATGAGATACTTAAATCTTTGTTCATCAAATGCCTTTGTGAACAAATCAGCATATTGTTCATTTGAGTCAACTTTGATTAACTTTATCAGATGTTTCTCATGAATAGCTCTAATGAAATGATACCTGATATCAATGTGCTTTGTCTTGGAGTGCTTCACTGGATTCTCAGTAATGGAGATAGCACTATTGTTGTCAATATGGATAGGAGTAGTCATGAAGTTGAATCCATAGTCTAACATCTGATTTTGAATCCATAGCAGTTGAGCACAGCAGCTAGCAGCAGCAATGTATTCAGCTTCAGCAGTTGATGTAGAGACACAGGATTGTTTCTTGCATTGCCATGAGATAATCCTTCCACCAAGAAATTGACATCCTCCTGATGTTGATTTCTTGTCAATGTTGCAGCCACCATAGTCACTGTCAGAGTATCCATAGAGATCGAAATCACTATTTTTTGGATACCAGAGACCTAGTTTAGGTGCCCCTTTGAGGTATCTGAGGATTCTCTTAACAGCAGCCAGGTGAGACACCTTTGGAGCAGCCTGATATCTTGCACAAATGCATGTGGCAAACATGATATCTGGTCTACTAGCAGTGAGATACATCAGAGAACCAATAATTGCTCTATACTGATGTTGATCAGTATCCTCCCCCTCAAGGTCAGGGCAAAGATTATGGTTTCTGGGTATGGGTGTCTTGGCTGTTTTACAGTCCTTTATTTCAAATCTATCTAAGATGTCTGAGACATACTTAGATTGACTTATGAAGAACCCTTCCTTCATCTGTTTCACCTGAATTCCAAGGAAAAAGTCCATTTTTCCATGGAACTCATTTCAAATTTCTGCTTCATAATGCTCTCAAAGTCCTTGCATATTTGGTTATTTAAAGAACCAAATATGATGTCATCAACATAGACTTGTACAAGCAAAATGTCTTCTCTATACTTCCTAATGAAGAGAGTCTTGTCAATGGTACCTCTAGTGTATCCATTCTTCAGGAGAAACTGAGACAAGGTCTCATACCACAGCCTAGGTGCTTGGTGTAGCCTATATAGAGCTTTATCCAGTTTGCACACATAGTTGGGGTGCTGTGGGTCTTCAAATCCTGGAGGTTGACATACATAGATTTGCCTATCTATATCCCCATATAGAAAAGCACACTTGACATCAAGTTGGTAGACTGTGAAGTTCTTGGATGCAGCATAAGCAAGGAAGATCCTAACTGCCTCAAGTCTTGCAACAGGTGCAAAGACATCAGTATAATCAATTCCTTCCTCCTGGGTGTACCCTTGAACTACTAGTCTTGCCTTGTTCTTGATAATCAAGCCTCTATCATCTTTCTTGTTTTTGAACACCCATTTAGTGCCTATGGGTACTTGACCAGATGGTAGTGGGCATAGATTCCAGACCTTTTGTCTTCTGAATTGAAGCAGCTCCTCCTGTATCGATTCAACCCAACTACAATCCTTTAAGGCATCTTCCACCTTCTTGGGTTCCATCTGAGACAAGAAGCATGAGTACAAGCAGACATTCCCATGATGAGTTTTCCCTCTTGTTCTCACACCCTCAGAGACATTCCCTATGATGTTCTTAGTTGGATGAGTGTTGTGAATCCTAAGACGAGGAATCACTTCCAGTTGCAGAGATAAGTCTAGATTGGACATATTCTGATCAGGAACTGGATCACTCTGTCCAGCTGCTGTTTCAAAGTCATTCAATGAGGAATGATTGAATGATTGAGAAACAT
Organism: Flaveria linearis; assembly: GCA_024085815.1. Lineage (NCBI taxonomy): Eukaryota > Viridiplantae > Streptophyta > Magnoliopsida > Asterales > Asteraceae > Flaveria > Flaveria linearis. The sequence goes on along the minus strand of CM044017.1, from coordinate 41,420,878 downwards.
CATCAATGGTTGGTTGTGAAGTAGTATTAACAGTTGCCTGTTCCTTAGAATACTACTTTCCTCAACCTGGTGTTGTAATGGATCACCTGAAGAGCTTTGGGGTTCATCAGGTGATTCACTTGTTGAAGCTTCACTATTCCTGGAGATAATTACACTATCAGATCTGTGAATGGTTGAAGCTTGTTGCCTTTCAGCTCTTGGAGAATTTGGAAGAGGTCTGGGAAGCTCAAATAGTTGATCTGCATCAGCATCAGCATCACCTTGAGCACCTGTTCCAGCTGAAACATTCTCACAAGATTGTTTAGAATAGTTTGGAAACAATTCTAAATCAAAGATATAATCAGGTCCATTCCCCCTAACACAAGGAGTGTGCTCATTAACAACTATATTGGATGACTCCTCAAATTGTTGATTCTTGATGTTGTATACTCTATAAGCTTTGGAGCTAGAAGAGTATCCAACAAAGATAGCATCATCCGACTTCTCAGCAAACTTTGCTAAGTTGTCCTTTGTGTTAAGTATGGTACACCTACAGCCAAAGGACCTTAGAAAGCCAATGAACGGTGGCCTCTTGTTCCATAACTCATAAGGAATTTTTCCATGGGGCTTAACTACAAGAACCCTGTTCTGCACATAGCATGCAGTGCTGACTGCCTCTGCCCAGAATGTTAGAGGTAGCTTTGAATCAGCTAACATGGTCCGAGCAGCCTCAATAAGTGTCCTATTCCTCCTCTCAGTAACACCGTTTTGTTGAGGAGTTCTGGGAGCACTATATTGTCTGGCAATCCTTTTTGAGTCACAGAATGAGTCAAGAACGAAGTTCTTAAACTCAGTCCCTTGATCACTTCTAATAATCTTAACCTTGTGATCAATTTGATTCTCTATTTTAAGAATAAAAGATTTTAACGTTTCAGCAGTTTCATCTTTACTTCTTAAAAAGAATACCCATGTAAATCTTGTAAAATCATCAACAATCACAAGGCAGTATGATTTCCTTCCAATGCTCATTATACTTGTGGGACCAAAAGATCCATGTGCAATAAGTGCAATGGAGTAGTGATAGAGTTAACACATTTGGATTTATGAGATGATCTGTGTTGTTTCCCTTTCAGGCATGCAACACAGTTATCTTTGCAGAAAAATTCCTTTTTAGGCAACCCATGTACCAAGTTATTTTTAGCCAATTTATTCATTGTTTTAAAATTCACATGACACATGCGTTTATGCCAAGTGTTGACTCATCACTATCAGCTTTGGAAAGAAAGCATGATACTTCACCCATAGGAGAAGCATTGTTCATATTCAGCTTGTACATATCCCCTTTCCTGGGAGATCTAAGAAGCACCAATTCTGGAGGAATTGTCATCCCTGGTTTGAGGATAATGCACTCATGTTCTGTGAAAAGCATCTGATGCTTCTGGTCATAGAATTGAGAAAACTTAACAGATTGTGTTCAAGCTGTTTGACAAAGTGAACTTTCTCAATGTTTATTCTGCCATTGGATATACTTCCTATGCCAGAAATATATCCTCCGGCCTCACCTCCAAATTGGACAGGCCTTCCATCAAAGTTCTGGAATTGTTGAAGGAGAGATCTGTTCCCTGTCATGTGCCTGGAGCATCCACTATCTACAATCCAGACATTGTTGTTCTTGTCAAATGGATGTCCCTACACATAAGATGAGATGGTTAGTTTTGTTTGGAAGCCCAAGCCATGCTGGTCTTGGGCTCTTCCAAAGATAATGACATAATTAACCAAAAGATATGCATTGGGGTTCAATAGAGGTCGTTGAAGAAGAGGTTTGGGCTGCAGCATCTTCCTTGATCTTCCAATCCATCCCTTGGTTGATCTTTGAGGATGAGCTTGTTGAAGCTTTTGCAGCATGGTCTTCTTCCGAAGCTTCTTTCTTTTCGGAAGAAGCCTTCACCACCTTTTCTTCCGAAGTAGTCTTCTTCTGAGATGGTTTCAAGGGAGGCTTCTTGTTCTTCCGAACCTTAGAAGCTGTGGCTTCCGAAGCCATTTTCCCTTCGGAAGAAGTACTTTCTTCCGAAAGCAACTTGGCTTCCGAGACCAATTTTCCCTTCTTCATCTTTTGGACCATTTGAAATGGTCCAACTGAGAAACCTTCCCTGACTCCTTCTTTTCTAACATTATTTGCATAATGTGTGCTTGCTGGATTGTAGTAACAATCTTTAGCCATGTGGTTGTGCAGATCACACATAATGCATGCAATGTTAGTCTTCTGGGAACTTGTAGGTTGTTGTTTCTTGGATTTCTTCTCTTCATCAGCAACTTTCTCTTTTAACTTCTGATCCTTTGGTAGGACAGGAGTGCTGGTACTACACTCCTTTCCTGAATCAGAAGTACCTACCACTTGGAATCCGCAGAAATGAAGACACCCTTTTGCTTTGGGTCAATCTTAAGCTTGGACTCTGCAACCTTCTTGGTAGTCCTAGCAGCTTTAGCTCTGCTTCTTCTTGCCTTGGTGGTTAGGATTTGGTCTTCACAGGTGGAGATGAGTGTATCCTCCTGTTTCTCCCCTGTGGTGGCCACTATTTTTGCCTCCTCCTCTAGTTCCAATGGAGAAGGGTCAGCAGTTGGAACCTCTTGCTCTTCAGCACCACATCTAGGTTGTCTAATAGACTCATAAGAGTGTGGTGGAGCTACTTCATTGGTTCCCAACCCTTCTTTGTTTTGATAAAACATTTTGGAATGAGAGGATGATGCAAGAATAGTTTGGAAGTTTTGCTCAGCAATAGCTTGCTTCCTGGCCTGAGCCTCAGCAGTGACCAACTGGGCTTGAACTTCAGATACTTTGGATATCAGATCTTTAATTTGAGTCTTATAGTTGGTCTTTTCATGTTTTAAAAGAGACATAGTTTTCTCTAACTCTTCAATTTTCCTTTGATAGTCAGATTCAGCTCTTTTAAAATCAGATTTTAACACATTTAAAGACTCAACCTCATATCTGATTTCCGAAATTTAATCCTTATAGAGTTTAACTTTAGCAATACAGGCAGCAGTACAAAGATGTTCATATACCTGATCATCATCTGTTCTGGCCATGAGTGCTTGAGCGGGAGTCACATCCTGTACCATGAAGCTCCAGTCAACTTCTTGAGCTACAACAGCTGTTTCAGTTAACTTCTCTTCATATTTTGAAGCAGTGGGATGTGTGGAGGCCTGTGGGGTTCCCGGGTTGTTCTTGGGAGCCTTGCATTCCCTAGCAAAGTGACCTAGTTGGTTGCAGTTGTAACACTTTGCTTTGCTCTTATCAAACCCAAACTTGCTGTTGGCTGCGTTTTAAGGGAATTGCCTTCCAGTTCTCTTGAAGAACTTCTTCGCTCTGTAAGTTAATGGAGCCATCTGTTGGACAATGTCCACATACTCCACATCATCTGGACTGAAGCACTCAAGATCATCAAAGCAGTATTGAAAATCACCAGAGTGTCCACTTCCAGAGACAAAGGCACAACTATCCTGAAAGGAGTTGTGTTGAACCTTTTGAGACTTTGGAGTCTCAGGTAGAGTAATGTAGGGACCACTATGTGAGTTGTCAGGGTAACACAGCAACTGATGTTGTGGTTCTATGATTTCCCTTTCAACCACATGAAGGGCTGAACTCAGTTGGTTATTGGAGTGACCAGAGGAGTTTTGCATGTTTATCTCCATCTGGAATGCACTTAGAATACCATACAACTCTGTGAGAGTAAGAGTCTTAAGGTCCGAAGTTCTCTTGATTACAACACAATAGTGTGTCCATAGTTTAGGAAGGGAAGACATGAACTTCCTAACTATGTCTCTATTCTCAAGAGCTACTCCAATGTCCACCAGAGTATCTACTATCTCAACATACCTGAAGTATTGTTGAGTCAAGGTCTCACCAGCCTTGAAAGTAAAGTTCTCAAACTGCTGCTTCAAGAGATCCTTCTTGTTCTCTTGGGTTTCCTTGGATCCTTCACACATAAGCTTCAATGCTTCCCATAAATCTTTAGCTGTCTTGCACTTCTTGAAGCCTCTGTAGACGGAATTGGGGAGAGCAGTTTGGAGAGAAGTCATAGCCCTTTGATCTAGCTCTATTCTCTTCCTATCTTCTTCTGAGTAATCATCAACATCTTTTGAATGATGCGATTACCAGTGGCAGAAGTAGTGCTTGGTACGAAAGGACCATTGACAATGGAGTCCCACATTCTTGAATCTTGACACTTGATGAAGCCTTCCATTCTAATGCACCATGTGTCAAAGTCTTCAGGGGTGATCAGTGGGGACTTGGTCATGGTACCGGTTTCCATATCAGCCTTGGAGAGAGCGGCCATTTGAGTGAGTGGTTTGTAATGAGGAGTGAAAAACAGGTTGATTTGGATGGTAAGATCTCACAATCAAGAGCCTGGTGCTCTGATGCCAATTGCAGGATCGTATGTGTTGGTCACTCAATAGATGGTTTTTCTCTCAAACTCACCTTGAACGACACTCAGCAAGAGTCTATGAAGAGTTGACCACAATATAACAAGTAACAGGCAGTAAGTAAATAAACACAGGATGTAAATTTTCAAGGTACTTTTATATATTGCTTCTCAACTCAAAGGATTACAAGATTCCTGGACTCAAATCGCTTGTCTAATGAGTTACATGGAGAAGATATATATAATACTACCTACAGCCAGATATACTTTGATACCAGCTGAAAACCTCTAACCTAACATCTATACTACAAGACTCTAGGTGAGGTCTTTCAGACATTTTGCTGAGAGTTGGTAATCAGGACATGTCCCTGACTTACCTTTTGTCACCAACTAAAGTTGGTAACATGTACTATCATAAAAAGGTGAACAGTAGAATAAAGTATGGTCAATAACATGGCTCTTTAGGAAGATGCCATGCTGTATCAGAGGTCTGCAGCGGACTGTCAGGGACCATACTTATATCTACTGGACATAGCAATGTCTTCCGAAGGATAAAATGCTTCGGAAGAATAACTTCTTCCGAAGCCACTTATACTTCGGAAGGCTGCTTCTTCCGAGGCTTGGAGTCTTCTTTGTCTTCGGAAGCAGACTTTGTCTTCAGCTCTTTCTTCAGACTTTGTCTTCGGAAGCAGACTTTGTCTTCAGCTCTTTCTTCAGACTTTGTCTTCGGAAGCTTAGACTTTGTCTTCAGCTCTTTCATCAGACTTTGTCTTCGGAAGCTTAGACTTTGTCTTCAGCTCTTTCATCAGACTTTGTCTTTGGAAGCTCAGACTTTGTCTTCGGAAGCTCAGACTTTGTCTTCGGAAAATAGTCTTCAGCTGTTGGTTTCAGCTGTTGTCTTCAGTTGTTGACTTCAGCTGTTGCCTTCAGCTGTTCACTTCAGCTGTTGCCTTCAGCTGATATCTTCAGCTGATATTCTTCAGACTCTCGTAAGATCTCATGCTTAGCTTCGGAAGCCCTTGAATGTAGCATCAAAATGACTATGTTAAGTGGTTTTGGTAGCACCAGCCTCATCATGACCCAACACGTATACAACAGCACACAAGTTCACCTACTTACGTACCTACTTACGTATAATGATAAGATGGTAATATCCTTTTTTTATCTTGATAAATGCTATGGTTTAAAATCATGACAAGTTTAAGAATCTATTAATATTTTATGTGTTTATTTAATTGATCATCATCAAATCAACTTACAATAATTCATATTACACGCGTCAAAGATCTATAACAACGTATAATTCACGTTATTATGAACAGGAGTATTTAATATAATTGGAAGACGATATTATATTAAAATTATCTGAACCCTGTTAAACCAAAATAATATTGCAAGTTTATTAACCAACTAGACATCCACAACTAAGTTCAGTAGCAGTGTAATTCATGTTCAAAATATGTATATTGGGTATCCTTTACAATCCAAACAAGTTTTTATATTAAGGCATTTAAGGTGGGTTCAGCGAATTTTAACCAAAATTCTAAACAGTTTGATCTATAAATGTTTATAAACAACAAATATTATTAATATTTGAGTAAATTACTATTTGCATCCCTGAAGTTTGTTCATTTTAACCATTTGTATCCTTACGGTTTTAAAATTACCATTTGCATCCCTAACGTTTCATTTTTATTTTCATTTGTATCCAACACACTGACGACGTTAGATTTTTCCGTTAGTTTTAGTAAAAAGACAAAAATACCCTTAATTAAAAAACAAAATTCTCCTCCACACCCCCAACCCTTTTATATTCTCTCTATCTTCTCTCTCTTCTCCCTCTTCTCCCTCTTCTTCTCACTCCGTCCTCACCCACCACGGCTTCCCCGTCGGACTTCTCCCCTCCGGCGTCCTCTCCTACCACCTCAACCGTACCTCCGGCGAGTCCTCCGTCGACCTCCGTCGGGATGGATGGCTTTTGGATTTAACCTCCATCGGGAGGATTTTACCGTCGGAGAAAAGCTCATCCGCCATGGACGCGTGATGGAGATCGGAGTTTTCCTACACGCAGAAGTTGAATCGACGGTAGAAGACGATGAAAACGATCGGAGAAGTTGTTCCATCGGAACAGTGTCGGATTGTGAGAGATCATACGAGAATGAAATCCTAGGGCTCGTCGTCACACCAACGGAGTTATCGGAGTAGAGATCTATCGCCATTTCGTACAAAATTAACGTCAAATTGCGATTGAAATAAAAGTGTAAAGCGATTGATTGTTACAATGATTCAACGACTGAAGATGAACAAGAATTTGATCCACTGCATCAATTAATTTGGATCATCAATTGTTTTTTAGATAACTTGATGATGAAGGTAACAGAGGTTAGCACTTTTAAGGGGAAAATGAACCAACTTCGTTTATGTGAGAACTGTTATTGAGACGTGGGGAAGATGACTCTCAACAGTCAACATATGGAAATGAAGTTATAAAGAGATGTGAAACTGGTGATGGGTGGCTGCGTGGTGGTGATGGGTGGCTACGGTGGTGGTGATGGGGGCTGCGGTGGTAGTGATGGGGTTGCGGTGGTGGTGATACTGGCTGCAGTGGTGGTGCTGGGTGGCTGCGGTGGTGGTGCTGATAGGGGCTGCGGTGGTGGTGATGGGTGGCTAAGGTGCTGCGGTGGTGGTGTTGGGCTGCTACGGTAGGGGTGGTTATGGCGGTGGTTTGAAGAAGATGATGTTGATGGATGGGACCCACAAGGGTTTTTATGTTATTATTTAATTTGAAGGGTAATTTCGTATTTTTAATAATAATTTTAACAGAAACATTAACGGTGTTAATCATTTGGACTCAAACGGAGATAAAAATGAAACGTATAGACTCAAATGAAGATAACACGAAACGTTAGGGATGCAAATGGTAATTTTGAAACCGCAGGGATGCAAATGGTTAAAATGAACAAACGTGAGGGATGCAAACGGTAATTTACTCTTAATATTTAATCCGATCGAACAACTACTAAAATCATTAGCATGTAACTAAGAATATCATGGCGTCATTAAGTTGTAACATTCCACCTTTCACACCTGTTAAGTTAGGTCACAATGAGTTCAATAAATTTTTGGTTGACCGAATGAAAATTTCTCGCGAGATCATCTATGTCAAAGTTGTTTTCACCTTACCATTTAACTGTGGAGTTCTCATCTCATTCATAATTATTGAGCTCACAACACGTTGGTAATATTTAAGAACCGACATGTGGCGTAATATCTCTCATGCACACGAAACATAGGAATACAATTTGGAATATGTATGGCATATACTTAGCTCTTAAGGTATACAGATTAAGAATTTATTGTGATATAACGATCCGTAATACAAAGTTAAACCTTTTGGAAACGTACACTACACGTGAAGAAGAGTGTGAATATAAGTTTTTTTTCGAATTCAAAGCATAGTGGGACAGCGATAGAAGCAAGAATATTAAAAAAAGAAAGAAACAATTATATAAAAAAAAGATTACGCAATGATATTAACATATGTGGGGAGCAAAGCAATAAATCATGTGCTTTTATTATATGCATAGAATATGATTTTGTTTCACTGCAATAATTTTGTCGTTTAAATACATGAAAAGTTAGTGTTAATAAAAGTTAGAAATAACAGGATGTTGTCGAAGTAATCAAACCATACATGTTTGGTAAAGACCTAGTTTTAGTGAGAATATAAAAAAGAGGTAAATTTATAAAATAGTAATCAAGTTTGAAAATTATTCTAATTAGGTCATTGATAAAAATTTTTGTTCCAATCAGTCATTAAACTTTATGTTGATATTTGAATCATGTGAATTTAACCTGAATAATAGGTAATATAACTTAAAATGTTTAAAAAAATTAAAAATAATTAATAAAAAGTTGAATATTTAAAAAATTGAAAAAATGTTTAAAAAATGCATAAAACATTGTCCAAATTTTTGTAAAAATTGGAAAAAAAATTATAAATTTCAATAAAAATTAAAAAAAAATACATTGTTCAATGATTCCAAACGGGTCAACATACTAAATTATACCAATATACATTCATATATCCAAAGCGGGTCAACATACCAATTATACCAACATACATCTATATATCCGAAGCAGGTCAACATACCCAAATACACAAACATACACCTAAATATATATAAACGGGTCAACATACATCATAATATACCCAAACGGGTCAAAATTCTATATATGCGTCCATGCTAAAGGAAAAATGTGATTGTTGGCGTCTCTTCCAACATCCGAGAGTAACTGACCACTATATTTCAAAAAACACCCATCTAAGCTAATAACTTTCCTACAACTATTTATCCATCCATCTTTAACCGCTCAAAAACAAATATAGTACTTACTAAAATAAATCTCTCCATTCGGCATTGTATCCACGACCATCTCCACAGTACTCCCTGGGTTTGTTTTCAATATCTCAGCTCGATAATCTGAAAGTCTAACATAATGTTCATTCAACCTACCTTCAAAGTCATTAAATATTTTCTTTTTTGCTCTTCCACAATGTCTAATACTCACCCTACATTGGTATTTTCTCATTATATCTTGTTCCATTTCCCTTAAACTAATTTCAGGATTTTGAATTATTTGTTTGAAATATTTTTTTGCAATCCAAGAATATGTAACAAGGGAATCTAATAAAAACTATCTTGAGCATGTATATTCATCATTTAATGTTTTTATTTGAAAGGAATTCTTACTTGTGACCCTTGAAGCCCAAAGCCTAAAGGGACACTTCCAAACATCTTTTTTTTCCTTTACCATCTTCTACAGTTTCTGCAATACCGCATCTTACTAATAACCGATTATGGTCGTTTACCATGAACACTAATTGATAGCCATTTGATACACCATAATCAATCAACATTTCTTTTAACTGTACAGGACTCAAATTTCATTCCTTCAATGTCTTTTACTAATTTCCAATCCATATTAGGATCATAACAAGGATAAACGACACCTTCATCCTCTACACTTACATCATCCATATCATTATCATAATTTTGTTCACTTCCACTCCAATTATTAATAGAATTAGCATCAAATTGACCATATCAGTGTTGTCAAACACAAAGTAAATTCAGAAAAAGATCATTCATACTAACATCTTCATCATAAAAAATTGACAAAAATCAAATCACACTACTATAAATATGATAAATACTATATACGATCAAAATAACAAATCATATTCTCAACAAAATCAAACTAGTGATAAATTAAAACTTGAAATACCAACAAAAAACTAGTTTACATAGGTTATACCAGTTGTTCGATTTGTAAAGGTTATCATCGTTTGTATTATTCACTACATCAACACTTGACATAGCTTCAAAGGTGACAGGTCGAAGGTGGGCCAATGACGGTTATGCAGGTTGGCTAACGATGACGTAGGTGGGCTGCGATGGTGGGGGGACAACGGTGGTTGTGGGCGGCGATGGTGGTGGGGGGAGATGGTGGTGGGCGGCGATGGTGGGGCGGAGGACTGCAGGGCGCGGTCAACTAGCGAAGGGGGGGAGATGGGGTTGATCGCGCAGGTCGCCTGAGCCAGCGCAGGTGACGCAAGACGGCGAAGAGGGGATGACGGTGGGACGGAGGACGGCAGCGATGGTGGGGCGGAGGACTGCAGGGCACGATCAACTAGCGAGAGGGGAGCGATTGGGTTGATGGCGCAGGTCGCCTAAGCCGGTGCAGGTGACGCGAGCCGGCGAAGGGGGGACGATGGGGCGGAGGACGGCAACGATAGTGGGGCGGAGGACGGTAGCAATGATGGGGCAGAGGACGGCAGCGATGGTGGGGCGGAGGATGGCAGGTGGGGCGGTGAAGGAGTAGGAGTTGGTGATGGTTACGTAAGGAATATGGAGAGATTTTAGTTATTTTTAATATATTTTTTTGAATTCTAAAATTGATTTTTTATTTGTTTAATTTGTTTTAAATGTAAACTAAAGAATTACCTGTTAAGCAGGTTAATTATATAGGATTAAAACACCACCCCAAACTTTAAGGATGTAATTGAAACAGTTTAAAACATAAGTGACCTGATTGAAACAATCATTAAAATTGGTTATTATTTTGTGAAGTTTTCTCAAAAGTAATGGTAGATTTTGAGAAGGTTAATTTGTTTACACCCAAAGTTTTATCATTTTTTTATATGTCTAATTAACTTTTTGATTACTTTTAATATTTTGTTAATTAATATACAACTAGTTTTAATATCCAGACGCGCGTTGCGCGTCTTGGAAACGCCGTAAATTGATACTCTATCAACTATCTAAGACAGCAAGATGAAATGAGTCCATCATGGCCGGAGGGAAAGGCCCCTAAATTCTACAACAACTTGGATTAATATCTAAATCTAATACGATAATAACTAAAGCAAAATAAAAGAATTATATGTATATTATAGAGCTGAAAAACTTACCTCTTTCCATAAAATACGTAAAAACATGGTCATTGTTGTAGTTACTTGACCAAGGGTGGCGATTCATCCTTCCTTGCATTACCCTTTCCTTCATATAGTTCAACCTTGAACTAAAACAAAAAAAAAATTAGGAAAACCTATTGTAGTTCTACTGGATTTGACTAAAAAAACTCTAATGAACATAGTAGTAGAAATCGAAAGCATGACTGAAGCAAATAAGCATCAAACATTGGTCATAGAAGCCATAAATTTGGTGTAAAACCATATAGGCCAAACGTCTCCAAATTTACCCGATATGCAGCAAAGGGGTCAACAAAGGTGTACAACCACATAAGTGAAAGAAAATTTACAGTAGAAACTGTCATGTAATGAATCATCTTCCCTATTTTAGAATGAAAAAGAAACTCTCCCTGGCTGATTTTACCACGTCTTCATCTGATATCACCATTAATTTGAGCTTGTGCTTATCATAATCTCCACCATGTATCTTCTTGAATTCCTTTCCTTATATTACCAGATTAACCACATCCAAAAATCTAAGAATCAGATGAGCTAAGTGTCACCACTGAATTACTCAACAGCCATCATCAACAGAGCTTTAAAATTCTACTAATTTCTAAAGTTAACCAAATCAAAAGCATAAAGTACATCACGTAGCAACAAAATCAACTGATCAAGTAAATCACCAATGAAATCATACACACCAATTCGCCCCAAACAGATTGTTAACAATCAACTACCCGTGATTCAGAGATAAAAACATTAGTTAACAAATGCAAACAGAGAGATGAAGAGAAGAACTCACTGGAGATTGCAAGAACCCTAGGTTTAGCCATCTAACCCTTGCCAATTTTCCCTGATTTACCCCAAATACCATGGCTTTTGGCCAGACGGATCGATAACACAACCTTCTGCTTACTTCCTTAATGACCTGATGATCGCAACCACAACTACCAACTTAGATATATAAAACCACTTGTTAAAAAAAACCATAACATTCAACTCATGTATAGCACTATCATATAAATGACATACACTAATAATTACCAATAATAAATTCATAATACATAATAATACAAAGTCACCTGTGCAAGCCACCAGCTAACAAAGTACGTATCAAAACACAATCCAAGATCTGACAAACAAAGTCAAAATCATACAAATATTAGTTTGACACCAATAGTCACTGCCACATAAATCAACCTTGTGATGAGGAAAAAAATTTATGTAATCCTCCAACGCAACACCCACATTCAACCTCAACTTTAACAATAACGACAGGCCAAAAAGTAACTCCATATACCCACACACAAAACATTTTATGCCACCACAGCAACAGCAACTTGTATAAAAAATAAACTAACATAACATTCAACACATGTATAGCATTATCATATAAATCAGTGCAAGTAACAGTCACCTGTCGAAATACCTACCAAACGATCACCCAAAGTACCATCAACAAATATAGACCCATAAAAATAGAAAGGAAGCCAAATCAACAGCAGTAGGCACATATCAAACAATAACCTAATATCTAATCAACCAAATTAGATCTATACAATTGTTCACAATACTAAAAGATAAAGGACAATCGACCAAAAGACACATGACCTAACAATATGTATTACTGTAAACAAAATAACAGAGAAAAAAAACACACAGCTCAAACTCACAACTACAATTAGCAATCACATGACAAAGGAACTTAACACACACATACATACAGAACAGCCAAAAAATCCCAATCAACAGCAGCAAGTTCAAAAAACATAGCACTCAAATAAAATAAAAGCACGCACACACAAATATATAATAGAGAAATAGAGAACCAAACCAACAACAGCAATTAGCACCTCTAACAACCACAAACACCAATCAAGATGTACAAAAGCAATCCGGCTAACTATGCCACTACAAACAAAAACACAGAACAATGCCAAAAAACCCAATCAACAACAACAATCTGCAAAAACACAACATTCCAATAAAACCCTAAAACAATAAACATCAACAACACATCAGGAAAACATTTGATCGCCAAAATATAAGACGCATAAAATTAGCCCCGCAAGGAGTAAAATTCAGAGAGAACACCAACATGCAACCCTAAAAAATCACAATCCGATTACATAAAGAAGAGGATGAAACGAAAAACGGGAGAAAACATGAACCTGAAAGCCGTAACAATGATCGGAGAGTCAGTGAGTGTAAAGCACAACACCTGTAAATCAAACCCAAACAATAACCATCCGATTACACAAAGAAGACGATACCTCCGACGAGCAACCACCGCAAGCCACCGTCGCTGACAACTCCCAAGAAGGCAACTACAATCCGTCAATGTCAAAGCTCAGATCCTACTCATCGTTCGAAGACCAAACCGTTGACCGTACGGCAAGCAGATGGAACAATCGGGTGAATTGGGGGTTAGGGTTTGGAATTGGACGGGGGGGATTTGGGTGTGGATGTCGTGGAGGGAGAGGGAGGAGGAGGGTGGTGAGAGGAGGCGGAGGAGGAGGCGGCGGCCGCGGGGTCGTGGTGGTGTGGTGGTGGGTCGGTGGATTTGTGGGGGGTGTGATCGGCTTCCATGGGGCGAAGAGGGTGAGGCGGGGGTGGAGGATAAGGACAGAAGGGGCTGCAGCCATTGCGATGGTGGTGTAGGGGGACGTCGGTTGCTGGAGATGGTAGCAGCAGCTGCGGATCCATGGTGGTGGTGGTGGTGGTGGTGGTGGTGTGGTGGTGGTGGCGTTAATGGCGGATGATGTGTGGGTGAGTTTATATGTGGAGGATATGAAGGACTCACTGTTCATCACACTCATTGTTCATCAGAAATACTGTTCATCACACTCACTGTTCATCACTTGCTAAATTCATATTATATAATTATAGTTTTTTCTATTACTTTTGAATATAATGTTTGTATACATTATTATAAATATATATATACACACAAATACACACATTGAGTAAGGATCCTTTGTTAACAATTGTTTATTGTGATAATACATTAATTCAAATGTAAGAAACACTTAAATCGTACTTATGTTGTAAAGAGCCATATAACAAATATTTATATCGTATTTACACCACTGATATAAAAACTTCCCCCTCTTTTAAAAACTTATTTTTGCGTACTGTTATTTTTATGCAAATTACACTTTTATATATATCGTTTTATATCTTTAATTCAAGTATAGTCTTGTTATCCTTTTTAATTTTTTTAATGTCGTTATGAATCATTAGTTATATCACTATAACGCTAACTTACAATGGCGACATGAACTACTGTGGATCATTAGTTTGAGTAACAGGTTAACACAATAAACAAGAGATAACATTTGTTTCCTATTCAAAATTCCGATATATGTTTTATCACAACCTAAAGAGTATTTAAATATGTCAGTATATCTGGTTTAGAAGCGTATGAAACATTGAGAATACGTGGTTTTAAAATTCATTTATTTCCTTGAATTCCTGTATGTGTTGTTTAATCAACTCCACTTGCAACCAAAGTCTACATGTAAACTGGTTTCGTTTTATTGTGAAAATTGATAATGGAGTTAATCAAGTGTTAATGTTTCGCCTATTAAAATCGCTTTAACTTATTTTTAATTATATAAATCATCCAAAATTCAATATCATTTCAATGTCGAAACCTTTTAAAGCAAGTTTAAATGGTGTAAACTGAATGAATAAAATTTAAAAAATTAATTTACTATATATTTATTAAAAAATTATTCACTTCTAAATTAAAATTAAAAACAAATAAATAAACAGTAATCAATTTTAATTGAGTATATTACGTTGAAAAATTTATAAAAAATATTAAAATAATATAATATTAACATTAATAAAATAATAATGTTTCTTTTGATAATATTGGTTTTGGAACAAGGTTTTGTATGAAGAAAGATTGGCCATCAAAATCAAAAGTTAGAAAGCATGAAAAGGCTAAATCTTCTGAAAATTTTCTTCTTTCATGCAAACAACTGAATATTCTTATAACTTTGAAGTCTTTAAGATGATTGGGCCTAGAAACTAATCAGACAATGCAAAATTGTTTGAATTTAAAATAATTTATTTTTGTTTTATGCTAGGAAAGTAAGAATATTATTTATTCTTTTAGTTCAAGCTTTCCAGCTATTAATATACACTTTTCAGTTTTCATAGAGAACTCTTTTGTAATTGTTATTTTTGAAAGTAAGTCGTGGATTAATAACATTTTGATTCATTGTATTAAAATTTTGAAAAAAAAAATATAACAGAACAAAATTTTGAACATCAAACCATAAAATTTAAAATGTATTGATGTTTAGGATATCAAATTTTTTATTAGATAAATATAAATATAATAGCGGAGTTAAATTTATTGATAAAGTCATTTTGTAATTAATTAATGGTGAAACTCATCTTTAACTCAGAGTTCGAACTCCGTCTATTAATATTTTCTGTAAATTAGTTGTAGTGTAGGAATAAAAGTTTAAAAAATTTAAAGAAACCTAAAAAAGATAAAGATTAAAAATGATTTAGTTCTTAATGTTTTGTATTTTTTCCGTTTTAATTTCTAACTTTTTGTAAAGAAATCTCAAGGTTTAGTTCCATCCTCCCTAGAGAAACCCTTCTATTAATTGTTATTTCTCTGAACTGCTATATTTGTAACAAATTTTCTTATAAAGAATTTTGAGGTCACAACTTATTATTCTTTTCTATTTATATTTACCAGTGTAGAACTCTTAACACTTAAATTACATCATTTACACACCCAAAGCTTTATTGTTAAGATACTTGTGCATTTACCACTTAGGTTAGCCTAGCCCCTCAACCCTCATGGCTGCTTTTTCTTTCTTGTATGGTCTTTTATACCTTGTTTATATAATATATATTATATTTTCAAATATTATTAATAATGAAATAGTTCATGATATAAAATCTATTGTATACTCTTATAACGAATTAAGCAAAACCACATATACATGCTCACCTCTCTCATATATTATACACACTTATCGTACACTCATACACGAATATATTGTTACTTTTTTTAGCCCGTTACGCACTGCAACCATTCATTATTAAAGGGTTTTTTAAATAAATTATTTCCTTAAGAATTTTAAATAAATAAATTGGATGTTAGTATGTTACTGTCATTTTCTTAAGTTCAAATTCACTTATCATATAAAAAGCAATATATAAAACTAGCGATTTTTATGTTTCTTTCTATATTTTTAGTTCGTAGCATAGCATATTTTTCAGCAATAGCTAGGTGAAAGGAAACAATAGTAGGGTTTCTAGAATAGATCAATATCGAATATTTTTTTGCTTTTTAGTTGTATTTCGCCTTTTATTTAAAATAAATAAATGAAAATAAAATGGAGACTCAACATATTGATCCTAATTCTCCATTTAACAATTATGTCAAAAGTTTTGATCCTTTATATATGCCTTACAGAACTAAAGATAACTTTTTAAATGATTTTGGGAACAAAATTTCAGAATTCAATCTATCTTTCCTTTATATTTCAAAGAAATCTACTTCTAGAGAAACTAAAACGTAAAAGAACATCACCAAGAAAAAAGGCAACTTTACGTGTTTCGCCAAGAAAATCAACTATGTGTCCACTTTTAGTAGCAGATACTACACGACGTTGTGTGCGTATGCATCTGATTATAGCTGTTTTATACCATTTATCGTAAACGGCTTTAGGAAAATGTGTATATTTTCTTAGTTACTTGTTTTCAATTCACAAATGTAAAAAATAGGTGGGTTATGAATCTGAATTGTGAAGAAAATACCATTTGTATAACTCTAAAGTCTCCGGAGTGAGGTGGTTGAAGATTGAAGACTTTAACATGCCCCAAATTTGTTTGTTTATTGTTTTTAGTTGTGTATTCTCTAACAAAATGTGGATTTTGGGCTTCTAATGGACGTATAAGAATGAGCCCACCCATCTAGCATGATGCTAAGTATCCCAAGATTTTTAAATAAACAAGTCTAAGTTTTACCATCAATTCATCAAAGCCATTTCTTTCTCCTTTTTTTCCGCTTCTTTTTTTCTTTTTCCTTCTTGTAGCTTGGTTCAATTTATTATTTTCATTCAATTTTTTTACAACTGAATTTCCAAGATTTTAAAAAATTATTATTTTCATCCAAAACCATATGTCGTTAAAATATATAATTATGCAATTTTGCATATAAAGACAAAATTTTAATTTATGTTAATGTATAGGTGTTAAAATTCTATTCGTGTGTTATTGTGTCATTCACAAAAACTAAATAAGACATTCCATTATCAAACCTTTTATTATGTCTGAATCATGAAATTGTCAGCTTTATCGTGAGGGAGGAGAATGGACCTTGTTTTTTGTGACGGTCGGGAACCCATTGCGTAGGGGTTGTATGATAGAGACTATCACTTCTAATCGTCATCTCCCCTATATCGTGATTCTGTTTCACTCGATTATGGTTATGTAATTGAAAGATTTCTTTTGTAGTTTAAAGGATAATCTTGTCAATTTACATGTTTAACAATTTAAATTAATAGAGTTAACTTTTTTTAGATAAAATTGATAATTTTTTAAACCATAGAAAGCCAGATACTATACGTATATATATGTGTGTGTATGTGTGTATATATATATGTATATATATGTATATATATGTATATATATATGTATGTATATGTATGTATATATATGTATATGTATATATATGTATATATATGTATGTAGGGGAGGGTTCCTAAGAAAATAATGATTAACTAGAAAACTAAAAAAATAAATCTAAACCATTGATTTATTTGATCAACGGTTGATATATAAAATGGCATTCTAGTAAATATTTTAAAATTGAAGTAGATCATTTTATTGATATAAGGGCAAATATAGAATAAAAAAATGTTAAATTTGGAAATCACTAATAAAATCCCTACATTCACTCTTCTCTCTCCTCTCTCATATATTACATTTAGAAAAATCATTAATTGACCTAATCTTCATCATCTTTATATTTATCAACAACTACCTTCATTTGTATTATTATTATTTAATATAAAATAACAGTGAATCGGTGCAACCATATGTAAATTTGCTTACGTATATGTAAACACGTAGGTAACTTGATTCCAAATATGAAAGCATGTATGTAAACCTGCTTATGTATATGTAAGCATGCATGTTAACCTGTTGAAAGTACGCATGTAAACCAACATGAAAGCATGTAGGGAACTTACTTACGTATATGTAAACACGTAGGTAACTTGATTCCAAATATGAAAGCATGTATGTAAACTTGCTTACGTATATGTAAACACGTAAGTAACTTGATTCCAAATATAAAAGCACGGATGTAAACCAACAGTATTTTTTATGTTGACCATGGCTTGTTCCTGTAGATATATAATTTACATATACGCAACCTTGAATTGAACAAACAAAAAGAAGAGCAACGTCATTTACAATACACACAACTCATAATTACATATATGTAACCTAAGTTAAAATCAAGTTAAATTTAAGTTACTACACTTACAAATCCAAATCAAGACTAACTAGATGACCTAGTTACATATACATAGCTTAGACTAAAGTTACATATAAGTAAGTCCAGATACAAAACACCAAATCAAGAAAAAGTAAAAGAAGAGTAGGATGTTCTTAACAATTAATATTCCAATTCATAACAAATTTTTCGAACCTCATCTCGTCGTTAACATCTCAAACCTTGGACTAGATCCAGGTCGACCTTATGACGCGCCAAGAACCTTCAATCAATATTATTTATACCAAGTTTCAGCCTTTCTTTAATTTGTTTGCAGAACAAAGAAACTAGAAGTTAAGAGAAAAGGATGAACATGTGATTTGAATGCAATTAAAAGTCATAGTGACAGATGTATTTTGGTTTATGGTTATGGATCGAACAAAGACATGGATCTGTTGATTATATGATAATGATGAAGATATATGGTGTTAATAGATGTCAAGAGAGGAAAATGATAATCAAGGAATATAAATTTGAAGTTGATTTCAAGAAGATGAAGGAAATGAAGAACAAAAAATAGGGTTGCAGATTCACGTTTGTATGCTTGTAAAAGATTTTGAATTTGTTGATATTTTGATTTAGTCAACCTAAAAACATAGAAATTTGATTAGACAACAATAAACTACCATAATTAAATATTTTTTAATTTACTAATGTACCATTTCTAATTTAATAAAATCACAAAATAAAGAAATTATGTGATTGGTTAGATTTGGTTTTCTTAGTTTTCTTAAAAGTATGTGGTTTTCTTAAGATCCTTCCCCTATGTATGTTTATATGTATATATATGTACGTATATATGTATATATATGTATGTATATATGTATATATATGTATGTATATATGTATGTCTATATGTATATATATGTATGTATATATGTATATATATGTATGTATATATGTATATATATGTATAGATATGTATGTATATGCATATATATGTATATATATACATATATATGTATATATATATGTGTATATATGTATATATGCATATATATGCATATATATATGCATATATATGGATATATATATGGATATATATGCATATATATGCATATATATGATATATATGCATATATATGGATATATATGCATATATATGCATATATATGCATATATATATGCATATATATATATGCATATATATGGATATATATGCATATATATGCATATATATATGCATATATATATGCATATATATATATATATGCATATATATATATGCATATATATATGCATATATATGTATATATATGCATATATATATATATGCATATATATGTATAAATAAGCATATATATGTATATATAAGCATATATATGTATATATATGCATATATATGTATAGGAATGGGTTCTTTTGAAAACCCTCTAAAAGTGTAAGAACCCTTTAACCCTAAAGGGCCAATCACACGACGCCACGTCATCATAAAGAAAAAGTCTCTGGTGGGGGTATTTTCGTCATTTCCATGCTCCTAGGAATGGATGTCCACTTTATCTTGTACAACATGATGTTGACTACCATGTCAACTTTTTCACCTAGCACATCACCAACATACCTTTTCAACATCACCTTTTCTAAACCAAATGTCAAATTGTTTCTTCTTTTCCCGGTTTTTTGTGTTTGCCAATTTTTCATCTACTTATATTACATATTTACACACCTCAAAGAACCTCATGTATCTCTAGTTTCTCCCAACCTTCTAACAATTCGAATCCTTTCATGGGTGGTGGTGATGTTCAATGTCCTACCCCTTTACAAGTGGTGGATGGGTAGATGAAGTTCCTTGTGAGAATGTTGTTGATGAAGGCTCCCGTGATGATGATGTTGGTGATGCAAATTCTCCTTTCCGATACGTTGGTTATGATCAACGTGGTTAGTATTCTCATATTTGTTCTACATTACTTTCCAGATACTTCAGATTTTTTATTCATCTTCGTTAATCATATTATTCTCATATTTGTTCTACATTAGTTTCTTGATACTTCAGATTTGTCATTCATCTTCGTTAATCATATTTAGTTAGGTTTAAGACAACCGTTAACAACATGTTAGACATTACAGACGCACATTTTTCTATAAATCATAAACCATGTTTACAAATGTTACAGTTTGTTTTACATTATTGGTTTTAGTAGTTTATGTTCTTTAATCAATTGTTTACATTATGTTTTATCATTTTTACAAAGTTTATTCTCTGCGTTTCATTTAGTTCATGTTGGTTAATCATTTTTTTATAATGTTGTTTAAGTTCCCTCATACTAAGACTATGTTGTTTTTTATATAAAAGTTTTTATACTTTTACCAAGATGCTACACTTTCATAATTTTAGCCAACCTTTTTTAATTCTTTTGATTCCTTTACATTTTCCTGAACTTACAATGTTTAAGAGTATGTTTTTACACTATGTTACAGTGTAGTAAGAAGGGTAAGCTATGTTGGATTTTGTAGCAACATTTTTCTGTTTTTACTTATTCCTTTTTTAATTTATATTAGTCACCCGTTTTTTTAATTTTGCGACTAAGGGTACACAATGATACATTGTATTAATAACTTTTTTTTCTTAACAGGATCTCACTGTAGTAAGATACTACAGACTCCCAATGACAGTAAGTATTGGGTTCCTGAGGTACCCGTTGATCAAAAGCCTTTTGTTGGTGCTGTTTTTACTTCCTGGCAGCAGGTGTTGAACATGTACCATCGCTATGCAGAGGCATCTGGGTTTGTTGTACGCGTGGAAGGTTTTAAGAGATGGAATGGTAGCATTACTCATCGCACCTTGTTATGTAACAAATGGGGGAAGCCTAAAGGGAAGACTTTTGATACCACTGATCCGTCTACCCTTTGCCCCCTCGTAGACTTTTAAAGTTTATGATTAAAATTACTAATGTGGTAGGAGTAATGAAAAAAATGTAATCTAATGTAAACAGTAGTAATTTAGTGTAATCTTATGTAAGTTATTTTTCATTAGGTGTATTTTAGTGTAAACGATTTATTTTGTTACTTGTATTTAACTTTCTACCTTGCTTTTAGTTAATCTGATGTGGTCGTTTATACAACTTTGTCACAGCATAATTTCTTTAACCCACCAAAAGGTTATATGATTTTTTAAACAACTTACATTTTTTTTTATTTTTGCAGATTAGTTCTGACATTTATGACAACTCTAATATCCGTTCGTCTATTCATAAGTTGGTCTGGAATGTTTACATCACACCTGCCACATTTGAGGATCGTTGGAATAATCTAATCAAGGCTTATAATTTGTCGGAGAATGTGTGGCTGAGAGACATGTTTGCTATTAGACATATGTGGCAGATAATTTTTTTTACATTCAGATACATAAGTATTTCTAAGTAGTAAATTACATTAACTTACATTAGCTTACATTAACTTACATTAACTTACATTTTTGCTATTTAATACCTGTTTCAATTTTTTGTAGGTAGATAATTTTTTTTATCGTAACAGTGTATGTTAGTTTGTAACATATTTGGTTTTTTGTTTTCCTAGTAAATTTACATTAACTTAATAGTACGTTTTTTATGTAGTAAATCCTGACTTCGACTTACATCAAACTCAATGGCACACCGTCTCCCTAAATACATTACATTGAGTGGAAGTTTTGTTTGTCATTTTGAATATATTGTACTTTATTACTGGTTGTTTAATTAAATTTGCTTACATTAGTTTACACCACTGTAATTCAATTGACAAAAAAACACCTCTTAGTGCAAGTTATTGTGTTTTAGGCTACCTCAATTACTATACATCAAATTTTACCACGCATTATAACATATTTCATTAGGTTATGTAAATATACATTACACTTTATAACGTGTTATTTAATCAAATTTATAAGTATTTCAACGTTTTCATGTCTTATTTGTTCTACCTACAGAATGTAAATGACATTTGTTTACATTTGTTTTTGGGAAGACTAGTATATTTACTAGTATATTCACATTAACTTAAAAGTCCGTTTTTATATAGTAAATCCTGACATCGACTTACATGAAACTCAATGGCACACCGTTTCCTTAAATACATTACATTGAGTGGAAGTTTTGTTTGTCTTTTTGGTTATATTGAACTTTATTACTGGTTGTTACATTATATTTGCTTTCATTAGGTTACACCACTCTAATTCAAGTGACATAAAAACAACTCTTAGTGTAAGTTATTGTGTTTTAGGCTACTTCAATTACTATACATCAAAATTTACCACGTATTATAACATATTTCATTAGGTTATGTAAATATACATTACAATTTATAACGTATTATTTAATCAAATTTATAAGTATTTCAACGTTTTGATTTCTTATTTGTTCTACCTACAGAATGTAAATGGCATTTTTAAACATTTGTTTTTGGGAAAGACTAGTATTGAATGAAATAATACAAACACACCAACTGTTTGTGTTTTTAGAAACAACATAGTTTGGGAGAATCAAAACATTTTTCCAACTAAACATACATACTTAATTTTAATATCATTAATACAAAACATCCTAAAAGTTAGGTACTATATTACTAATTAGTGTTTTGGATTTCCGAATCGATTCATGTCCAAATACGAATTACAGTACTGTAGCAAACAAAAAACATGTTAAGCATAACATCACCTAAGATTTCAGACTGAGCGCGACATCCATCACTTTTTTCTTGTGCATGTTTATATCAGAAAGAACAATTCTTGCCGCATATTTCTTTCGCAGATTTTTAACCGCAGTTCGTATCTTCCTCGAAATCAATTTCAATGGGATCCACTGAAGTGTTTGCAAATTTTTTAAGTGAGTTACGTGCAATTCGTTTGCTGGTCCTTCCTGTTTTGTCATCCATGATTCAATTGTTAAGAATATATTCAATGAAAATATATGAGTAACCATTCAAAATTCAAATTGATTACGTCTTGCGTGTCTCCATTCACTAGAGTTCCTCGCCTTCAGCATGGTTCTACTACTATTCACACTGTACAAAACCAAAAAGCAAATTTATACTTATGTAACACCTAAAAAACAGAAATTCGATAACAGGGGATGTTTTGTGTACTTTCAATCTACCAAAATATTACTAATCCAGCCCAAATTTGCCTATTTTTAAAATTCAATCTACCAATGAAGTGTACAAGTTTAAAATTCAACTAATAATGTCCTAATATGGAAGTGAATGACTGGTATGTCTATTTTTGGCATGTGGTCATTATTTTTTTTATATAGAAAAGAGTAATGTGGTCATTCAAACGATTGTAGTTATATTACTGTAACTAGCATGTGCAACAATAAAAAACATTATTAATCAAATGTTACTCCACTATAATAAAACTACACCACTGTAATACTAAGTTTTTTACAATGTAAATCTGATGTAAACAGCAGTAATTTAGTGTAATCTTATGTAAGTTATTTTTCATTAGGTGTATTTTAGTGTAAACGATTTATTTTGTTACTTGTATTTAACTTTCTGCCTTGCTTTTAGTTAATCTGATGTGGTCGTTTATACAACTTTATCACAGCACAATTTCTTTAACCCACCAAAAGGTTATATGATTTTTTAAACAACTTACATTTTTTTGATTTTTGCAGATTAGTCCTGACATTTATGACAACTCTAATATCCGTTCGTCTATTCATAAGTTGGTCTGGAATGTTTACATCACACCTGCCACATTTGAGGATCGTTGGAATAATCTAATCAAGGCTTATAATTTGTCGGAGAATGTGTGGCTGAGAGACATGTTTGGTATTAGACATATACATAAGTATTTATAAGTAGTAAATTACATTAACTTACATTAGCTTACATTAACTTACATTAACTTACATTTTGCTATTTAATACCTGCTTCAATTTTTTGTAAGCAGATAATTTTTTTGCTCATAACAGTGTATGTTAATTTGTAACATATTTGGTTTTTTGTTTTCCTAGTAAATTTACATTAACTTAATAGTGCGTTTTTTATGTAGTAAATCCTGACATCGACTTACATCAAACTCAATGGCACACCATCTCCCTAAATACATTACATTGAGTGGAAGTTTTGTTTGTCATTTTGAATATATTGTACTTTATTCAAACGATTGCAGTTATATTACTGTAACTAGCATGTGGTCATTATTTTTTTTATATAGAAAAGAGTAATGTGATCATTCAAACGATTGCAGTTATATTACTGTAACTAGCATGTGCAACAATAAAAATATTATTAATCAAATGTTACTCCACTATAATAAAACTAACACCACTGTAATACTAAGTTTTTTACAATGTAAATAATTGAACAATATAATTAAACCAAAGAAATATTACAGAACTGTAACAAAATTAAATAATAACAAAAAACCACTATAATTACACGATTATAACAAAATTAAACAATAAGAAAAGTAAACCACTATTACCAAAAAAATTACCACTGCTATTACTTTACTGTAGCGAAATTGTAACCATAATTTTTTTTTAAGTGTAACCCAATGTAAACTAAGAAAAGCAACATTTTTGTCATTTGAGTCTTTTTATACTCTGTAAAAATTCCCTGAAGCATCTAAATTTTGTTGTCGACATCCCTGCTCGAACATGACTAATCGGGAATTTTAGTGACTGGTATTTCTATTTTATCATTCGGTTTTTTTCCTAAAAAATAGAACGAACCAGTATACTTGCTTTTCCTAGGGTTTTTTTTTACCAACATCTACGGAATATTTCAAATCAAAATCCCAAAATACAGTCAAATTAATGGAGATTTACTTGAAAAAGAATCAAATTTCAGAACAGTTAACTTCAATTCGAGACTAAAGTGTCTGTTTTTAAATTGTAATTTCAAAATCCTTTGGAAGTGTCGGGGACTTACCGTTTTTTCTTTTCCTTCATCTTCTTCAAATCTTCAAATCACTTCTTACCACCTCTTAACCATCGGTGACTTCCCTTACTTTGAACTTTGATTCTTTGAACAAAACTTATGGATGGTTGGGATTTTGGTTTGAAAGAACTCCGAATGAAGAAGAAGGGGGGTGGGGGGACGGTTTTCTTTTCGGGGGTACCTGCTACTTGAAAGAACCAGATAACATAAAATTTTATTTGGGGGTGAAAGGAAACATGAATAGTAGTTTAATTTGACTGACAAGACATTTGCTTTTTGGAACTTACAAAAAGTAACGACGGTTTCTTTTTGTCAAATGGTAAAATGACCATTACACCCTCAACATCTCATCTTCTAGTGTACTTTACTATTATAATAACCAGAATTGATTATGACCCTTAGATCATAAAGTTATCCCAAGATCAATGGTCAGAAATGAGTTAAGGGGTTCTCACATTAAACAAAGGTTCTAATAGAACCCAACCCTATATGTATATATGTATATATAGGTATATATATGCATATATATATACATATATATGCATATATATGTATATATAGCATATATATGTATATATATGCATATATATGTATATATGTATATATAGGTATATATATGTATATATACATATATATATATGTATATATACATATATAGGTATATATATGTATGTATATATATGTATATATATGTGTATATATATGTATATATATATATATGTATATATATATGTATGTATATATGTATATATGTATATATATATATGTGTGTCTATATATATGTATATGTATGTATGTATGTATAATACCCGTAATAATAATAATAATAAATAATAATATATAATAATAATAATTTACAAAATTATTAAAAATGTTTTAATAAGTCCAGGGGTAAATTGTAATTTTTGAAAACTGTTTTATAAATCTTTAAACATAAAATAATAAATGCAGTAAGTTGAGGGACCATTCTGTAAATTATTCAAACCCAAACCCCCAAACCCCCGTCGACCGTCCCTCCGGCCACCTTCTCCGGCGAGGACCGAACCACCAAAATGCACGGTTTTAGTCCAATTAAAAGCAACCAACCCGTTCACAAGTGGGATTCGAACCTAACCCACTCATCAATTGGAAGATTCGAACAGACAGTGCGATCTAACAACCCACGTGAACTTTGTCGGATCTTTACAACCTTGAATCGCACTACAAACTCAATAATAATCGAATCAAACGCATATACACAATGATACAAAGATTTCTAAACGGACAACACTCTAAATTACACCTGAAACCACAACATTCATCGAATTCGATTCCCTTCTCCTCTGCGACCTGCAACTCAGTCGATCTCTGCCTTATAAGCATCAATTCACAAAATAGATAGAGGGCATTCGATCCTTTCATCCATTAAAAGCTTCCTGTAAGAGGAATTTGGATATCATTGGCATTTGGATAGCGATCGATCTTCATCCCTGTCGCGACTGTTCATCGTGGGGTTCATCATCGATTCGACTACATCTAGTAAAATTAAACTCATACATAAACTCGATTTCACATGGGGAATCAAAGCCCCATGTTTATTTCATTGATCATTATCGTTTTGTACTCCAATTTGATCCAAACGAAAACTAGGGTTCATACGGTTTGAAAATTTGGGATTTTGGGATTCGGGATTGATTAACAGGCAATTGAACATACCTACATGCTCGGTTTTCCTTGGGAACAAAAGCCCCATGGTTTCGAGAGTTATCGAAACTGAATTGGGGGTCAATCGGGGGGATTCGAACTTAGGGCTCATATGGGTTTGGGGATTCGTTGGTAACACTGGTTAAAAGGAACTAAAACGAAGAGATATCAGGCACAGGCGCCCTAGCCTGCTGGTTAAAGCATAAGAGGGATAGGCAGGAGGTCACGGGTTCGAACCCGAGCCCCTGCCATATTTTTTTTAAAGCCTTTATAAGCCTTTAAAAATTACAGAAAAATTACCAAAAATTATAAAAATCTTTTTATAAGCTCTGTTTATTTTTACATCAGCAATCTTAATTTTCTGTAATTTTATTTAAGTCTAAGCCTTTATAAGATTATATAACAAGGACATTTATTTAAATTATTTTATGGATTCTTTTATTAAATGGTAAAATATGATTAAACATAAAACTTATTATATGAAAGTACCCAATTAATCTCCTGTAAATTAATTTGTTAAAAACCTTAACAAGTTATATATAATATTAACAAACATTATAAATAGTTCATTTTGTTTAAAATAAGCTTCAAATAGTCGATATAGTCCCGTATTTTACAGCCAACTTACGGAGGCCATAACTTTATCATAACAGATCCAAATCAGTTAAACTTTATGTCCATGACGAAGTTCGTCGAAAGACAAATCTGTTGGTATATAAAACATCGAAACACTCATTCGTTTGGAACTCTAAATAGTCGTTTTCGTAACAGCTAGCAGTTCTGCGCAGCTGTAAAGATCCACGTTTTTCTCATATTTCGGTAATCCAAATCAGAAACTTTTCTAAATGAAAGTTGTTCAGAACTCACTAATCTAGTAAACTGGAGATTTTCAGAATTTTTAGACGTCGTTTAGTATTTTTAACGAGTGCGAAAAGACAGAGGCAGAACTGGAATTTTTCAAACTATAATTTGCGTTATGTTATCGTAGGTTCTCACGGCGTTAACCGAGCCTAGACTTTGTTTCTGATTATTGTCATTCGTGTATAAGGTACGGATTCCGACCTTTCCTCTCTCGTAGCATGAATACCTCTCGTTCTTGATCGGTATTTTGAATTCTTAACTTGACTTGTTGGTTATTAAATCCATAAGATTATTGTTATAAGTGTTTATTGTATAGTTGATATTGTTTGCATGTGATAGCCTTTATCTGCTTTGTACTCATTGTCACATGCTTCCTAAATGATTGATTATAGCTAGTGTCCTTGATTAAGGGTTATGAGCACTAGTGTAACTTATTGTGTTATATTGGCTTGATTGATTGTATCATTGACCTCCATACCCGAGCACATCCACCTATGGGGACATAGGGCGTTATTGTGGCACAAGTGACGTGCTCTATCTGTGGCAGAGCGATTAGACCACAGCGTCTCTACATTATTATTATGTGCTAAGTTGTGACACATATTGATTATTGTTAAAGGAGGCGTATGGATCGATCCTAGGATATCATTGTTATTGTTTATTGGTGAGATGGTTAGGTGTGTGTGCCCACATTCCTATCTCACATATTGGTGCATTAGAACTGCAGCTAATGTACACATTGTTAATTGTTATTGTTATTGGCTCATAATGGGTATTCCTTTTAGATGATCATTATCATTTGATTTTCAACTTGATCATCTCATTGTTATCATTATTGATCATTGTATTGCTATCGTTTATTTCTGTTACTGAGCATTCTTTGGCTCAGCCGTATTTTCTTTTGTTGTTTTCTCTTATGTTTATAGCAGGTACTCAAGGGGCTCAGGGGAACGAGTGAAGAGTGTTAACTCAAGAAGTTAGGATGAGAATAATTGGATCAAAAAGACTTAATAGTATTTTGATTTTAAGACTTTATTTAAGTTATTGGATCTATGTAAGGATTTGTGTGTATCTTAGTACTTTAAACTTATCGTTATGAACCTCTGATTTACTGTTTGTGTGACACGTCAGCCCTACCCGGGTTGGGGTGTTACAGTTATGGTATCAGAGCTTAGGCTCCTTCCTGTAGAAAACTTAAACTAAATAATTAAGACATGTGAGGATTGGGTAGACATTGGGTTAGGTTCTCTATATATTATATGGCTATTTTCTAATTCATGTTGTTCTGATTAATGTGAAATGTTTTCATCTTAGATGCCTCCCAGCCGTAATTCACGAAATTCTAGCGGGTCGAATGGACCTGATCCAAACCTTGTTGGTGCTATGACCCAAGCACTTACTGCTATACTACCAACTTTGATTGATGCGGTACGAAATCAGAATCCGAATCCAAATCCAAACCCAAATCCGAATCCGAATCCAAATCCAAACCCAAATCCGGATCCGAATCCAAACCCAAATCCAAACCCGAATCCAAACCCAACTGGTGCAGACGTTTGGCTAGCGCGATTTCAAAAGCAAAAACCACGATCATTCACTAAGGCGGCTACACCTGCAGTGGCCAAAGACTGGATCGCTCATATTGAGAAAATTTTTACCGTGCTTAGAGTTGATCAGCAATACAGGGCGAGTTTAGCTGCTTATAAGCTGGAGGAAGATGCTCAAGTATGGTGGGAGAATGTGGTAGCGGAAAGAGGAGGCGAACAGTTCATGGAGACTCTATCTTGGAATGATTTTCGTTCCATATTCTTCGACAAGTATTTTACGAATGTGGATAAAGCAGCATACAGGCGGGAGTATGATAACATCCGTCAACGGAACGATGAATCACTCACTGATTTTACAGACCGGTTTTATCGACTGTTGGGATTTCTAGGTTCTTCTGCTGGACCACCTGAGGAACGGGCTGAAAAGTATCAATGGGCAGTATGTGATCGGATTCGTAAGGCTATTATTCACTCCACTTTCAACAATGTTGAGGAAGCAGTTAGGGCTGCAAAAAGGGTGGACCTGGAGAGAAAAGAATTTTTGTTAAAATTTGAGGATAATAAGAAGCGCAGTAGAGATGGGACTCGTATTCAGGCTGGCGGTGAGTCATCTCAAGGATCTGACCGAAATGGAAATGATCGTCAGAAAAATCAAGGATCGGGGAAGAACACTAAGCCATGGCATAGTAAGACTCGAAGTCAAGGTCAAATGATACCCTATCAACAACCAATTGCAGCTCAACCGGTGAATCAAAAAGGCAATCCTTCCAGACATCCAATGTGTACTCATTGTGGAAAGCACCATCCCGGAACTTGTCGTCGACTTACAGGAGCTTGTCTTGGTTATGGAGATATGGGGCATAGGGTTAGTCAATGCCCAAAGGCGAGGAACCGACCAGAGAATGATGCTAAGGGAGCCAATGCGCCACCCACTACTGGAGGCCGAGTATTCGCACTAACTGCAGGGGAAGCTGCTAATGCTCCAGGTACATCTTCCCGTACAAATTCATTCTAATAATCATAATCTACTTCCATTGATTCTAGTTTTACCGTCGTTAGTATCTCATTAGTTATCAATATATAGGTACGATTTGTGGTATACTTCGTTATGGTGACTATGATATTTCTGTATTGTTTGATACTGGCTCCACCCACTCTATAGTATCTCATCTATTCACAAACCGCCTTACAATAATGCCTACCGCTCTAGATCCTGCATTAGTGATTTCTACTCCTGTTGGAGAATCGATTGTTATTTCCCAAGTGTACCAAACTGTCCTATTCAGATCGAATCAATCATTAGAGAGGCTGACCTATTTCCTATGCACATGGGTGATTTCGATATTATTCTTGGCATGGATTGGTTAACACGACACCAGGTTACCATAGAATGTCAAACTCGTCGTGTGCTATTTGGTGATCCTATGAATCCTGACTTAGTTTACCAAGGGAACCTACCTCGGAAGCCTCTCAAAATTATCTCTGCTCTGAAAGCCCAAAAGCTTATATCTCGTGGATGTGAGGGATTCTTAGCTTCTATAAAAGATACATCAGTGGATACTCCTCGTATTGAAGACTTTCCTATTGTTCGGGAATTCTCTGATGTCTTTCCTGAAGAACTTCCAGGGTTACCACCTGAGCGTGAAGTCGAGTTTACTATTGATTTAATCCCCGGGGCGGAACCTATTTCTAAGGCACCTTATCGGATGGCTCCAGTAGAGTTAAAGGAATTGAAAGAACAACTGCAGGAGCTATTACAACTTGGATTCATTAGACCAAGTGTTTCACCATGGGGGGCACCGGTATTATTTGTGAAGAAGAAAGATGGTAGTATGCGTCTATGCATCGACTACCGAGAGCTTAATAAGATTACTATCCGGAACCGCTATCCGTTACCGCGTATTGACGATCTCTTCGATCAACTACAAGGGGCAAAGTTCTTCTCTAAGATCGACCTTAGATCAGGATACCATCAATTGAGGATCCGAGATCAAGATGTTCCTAAGACAGCATTCCGCACCCGTTACGGTCACTATGAGTTTCTAGTTATGCCTTTTGGCTTGACTAATGCTCCAGCTGTCTTTATGGACCTCATGAACAGAGTGTTCCATGAGTATTTGGACCGCTTTGTAATTGTTTTTATCGATGACATCTTGGTATTCTCTAAAAGTAGAGAGGAGCATGAAGACCACCTTCGCACAATTTTGGAGACCTTATGCCAAAAGAAGTTGTATGCTAAATTTTCTAAGTGTGACTTTTGGCTTGAACAGGTGGCATTTTTAGGCCATGTTGTATCAGCTAAAGGTATCACTATGGATCCGGCAAAGGTGGAAGCTATTACCAAATGGCCTCGACCGACATCCGTCACTGAAGTTCGTAGTTTTCTTGGTTTAGCGGGCTATTACCGACGTTTTGTGGAAGGTTTCTCTCGTGTAGCATTGCCTCTAACTCAACTTATGAGAAAAGGTGTAAAGTTTACTTGGAACGAGGATAGAGAAAAGAGTTTTGAGGAACTGAAGAAAAGACTAGTATCTGCCCCTATTCTTACGTTACCTTCGGGTTCTGGCGGATACCAAATTTATAGTGATGCATCAAAGAAGGGACTCGGTTGTGTTCTTATGCAGCACGGTAAAGTTATTGCCTATGCTTCCCGACAGCTTAAACCGTACGAAGTAAACTACCCAACACATGACTTAGAGCTTGCAGCTGTAGTGTTTGCATTAAAGATTTGGAGACATTATTTGTATGGAGAGACATGTGACATCTTTACTGATCATAAGAGCCTTAAGTATATTTTCACTCAAAAAGAACTCAATATGAGGCAGAGGAGATGGTTAGAACTACTCAAGGATTACGATGCCAACATCCAGTATCATCCGGGCAAGGCGAATGTTGTGGCAGATGCTCTCAGTCGAAAGAGTGCAGGTGGAGTAGCATGTCTTCAAATTCAACCACAGATTATCTCAGATCTGGATAGAATGGAAGTTGGGTTACAGCTTGGTGAGTCTAACGGTTATCTAGCCAAGATGAGGATAGAATCTGATCTTATTACACGGATCAAGGAAGCTCAGAATCAAGATGGAGAACTTTGGGCGATATTACAAAATTTGAAGATAGGGAAACAATCTGAGTTTCGAGTTGATAAACAAGGAGTTATCTGGTGTGGGAATAGATTATGTGTGCCAAATGACTCAACCCTTCGTGACTCCTTATTAGCAGAGGCACACAGTTCACCATTCTCTATTCACCCGGGAGCCACTAAGATGTATAGAGATTTAAGGCAGAACTTTTGGTGGAGTGGTATGAAAGAAGACGTAGCTAAATATGTGAGTCATTGTTTAACTTGTCAGCAAGTAAAGATTGAGCATCAAAGAGCTAGTGGATTACTGCAACCATTAGATATTCCTGTGTGGAAATGGGATGATATTTCCATGGACTTTGTTACAGGCCTACCAAAAACATTCAAGAAGAACGACGCCATTTGGGTCGTAGTTGATAGACTCACAAAGTCGGCTCATTTCTTGCCTATCCAACAGGGTTACTCAGTT
Organism: Flaveria linearis; assembly: GCA_024085815.1. NCBI lineage: Eukaryota > Viridiplantae > Streptophyta > Magnoliopsida > Asterales > Asteraceae > Flaveria > Flaveria linearis. The sequence goes on along the minus strand of CM044017.1, from coordinate 41,387,957 downwards.
AGCAAATTATCAGAGGTATTTCTGCAAGATATTATTCGACTTCATGGCACGCCATCATCGATTGTATGTGATAGAGATCCGCGTTTCACGTCACGCTTTTGGAAGGGTTTCCAAAATGCTTGGGAAACCAAGTTAAGATTTAGTACCGCCTTCCATCCGCAGACTGACGGACAATCTGAACGCACTATTCAGACTTTGGAAGATATGCTTAGAGCATGCACACTCGAATGGACGGGCAATTGGGATGAGTATCTATGCTTAGTTGAGTTCGCGTATAATAATAGTTGGCAGGCTAGTATAAATATGGCCCCGTTTGAACTTTTATATGGTCGAAAATGTAGAGCACCGATATGTTGGAATGAGGTTGGAGAGAAGATAATCGAAGGACCGGAATTGGTTAGAATTACTAATGACAAAGTTGCCATTGCCAGAGAGAAGTTGAAAGAAGCCCAAACTAGACAAAAGAGTTACGCCGATCAACACCGACGAGCGTTGGAATTTAGAGTCGGAGATCACGTGTTTCTCAAAGTGTCACCTTGTCGTGGCATACGTCGATTTGGAATTAAAGGAAAGTTAAGTCCACGTTTTATCGGTCCGTTTGAGATTCTTGAAAGGGTTGGAGAAGTCTCGTATCGTTTAGCATTGCCACCGCAACTCTCTCATGTTCATAACGTTTTTCATGTCTCTTTGTTGAGGGGATACAACTATCATCCGTTGCACGTTATTAGTTACCCTCTTCATGCGATTCAGAAGATCTTTCTTATGAAGAAGAACCTGAAGCTATATTGATCGTCAATAACGAGTTATGAGACGCAAGTCTATACCGTTCGTTAAAGTTTTATGGAAAAATCATTCTGAACGCGAGGCGACATGGGAGATAGAAGAAATGATTCGTTCACAGTATCCATACTTATTCGACAACTAAGTGTAGGTTTTCTAAGCCTAACTGTTAGTGATTACTCTATTCGTAAGTGGTATGTGTTTAAAGAAGTATTATTTTCACCGTATTGTATTTTCAGAAGGATTCATGCTACGTTATATAGAATTTCGAGGACGAAATTGTTTTAAGGGGGGTAGAATTATAATACCCGTAATAAATAATAAAAAAAAATAATAATAATAATAATAATAATAATATTTACAAAATTATTAAAAATGTTTTAATAAGTCCAGGGGGTAAATTGTAATTTTTGAAAATGTTTTATAAATCTTTAAACATAAAATAATAAATGCAGTAAGTTGAGGGACCATTCTGTAAATTATTCAAACCCAAACCCCCAAACCCGCCGTCGACCGTCCCTCCGGCCACCTTCTCCGGCGAGGACCGAACCACCAAAATGCACGGTTTTAGTCCAATTAAAAGCAACCAACCCGTTCACAAGTGGGATTCGAACCTAACCCACTCATCAATTGGAAGATTCGAACAGACAGTGCGATCTAACAACCCACGTGAACTTTGTCGGATCTTTACAACCTTGAATCGCACCACAAACTCATAATAATCGAATCAAACGCATATACACAATGATACAAAGATTTCTAAACGGACAACACTCTAAATTACACCTGAAACCACAACATTCATCGAATTCGATTCCCTTCTCCTCTGCGACCTGCAACTCAGTCGATCTCTGCCTTATAAGCATCAATTCACAAATAGATAGAGGGCATTCGATCCTTTCATCCATTAAAAGCTTCCTGTAAGAGGAATTTGGATATCATTGGCATTTGGATAGCGATCGATCTTCATCCCTGTCGCGACTGTTCATCGTGGGGTTCATCATCGATTCGACTACATCTGTTAAAATTAAACTCATACATAAACTCGATTTCACATGGGAATCAAAGCCCCATGTTTATTTCATTGATCATTATCGTTTTGTACTCCAATTTGATCCAAACGAAAACTAGGGTTCATACGGTTTGAAAATTTGGGATTTTGGGATTCGGGATTGATTAACAGGCAATTGAACATACCTACATGCTCGGTTTTCCTTGGGGAACAAAAGCCCCATGGTTTCGAGAGTTATCGAAACTGAATTGGGGGTCAATCGGGGGATTCGAACTTAGGGCTCATATGGGTTTGGGGATTCGTTTGTAACACTGGTTAAAAGGAACTAAAACGAAGAGATATCAGGCACAGGCGCCCTAGCCTGCTGGTTAAAGCATAAGAGGGATAGGCAGGAGGTCACGGGTTCGAACCCGAGCCCCTGCCATATTTTTTTTAAAGCCTTTATAAGCCTTTAAAAATTACAGAAAAATTACCAAAAATTATAAAAATCTTTTTATAAGCTCTGTTTATTTTTACATCAGCAATCTTAATTTTCTGTAATTTTATTTAAGTCTAAGCCTTTATAAGATTATATAACAAGGACATTTATTTAAATTATTTTTATGGATTCTTTTATTAAATGGTAAAAATATGATTAAACATAAAACTTATTATATGAAAGTACCCAATTAATCTCCTGTAAATTAATTTGTTAAAAACCTTAACAAGTTATATATAATATTAACAAACATTATAAATAGTTCATTTTGTTTAAAAATAAGCTTCAAATAGTCGATATAGTCCCGTATTTTACAGCCAACTTACGGAGGCCATAACTTTATCATAACAGATCCAAATCAGTTAAACTTTATGTCCATGACGAAGTTCGTCGAAAGACAAATCTGTTGGTATATAAAACATCGAAAAACTCATTCGTTTGGAACTCTAAATAGTCGTTTTCGTAACAGCTAGCAGTTCTGCGCAGCTGTAAAGATCCACGTTTTTCTCATATTTTGGTAATCCAAATCAGAAACTTTTCTAAATGAAAGTTGTTCAGAACTCACTAATCTAGTAAACTGGAGATTTTCAGAATTTTTAGACGTCGTTTAGTATTTTTAACGAGTGCGAAAAGACAGAGGCAGAACTGGAATTTTTCAAACTATAACTTGCGTTATGTTATCGTAGGTTCTCACGGCGTTAACCGAGCCTAGACTTTGTTTCTGATTATTGTCATTCGTGTATAAGGTACGGATTCCGACCTTTCCTCTCTCGTAGCATGAATACCTCTCGTTCTTGATCGGTATTTTGAATTCTTAACTTGACTTGTTGGTTATTAAATCCATAAGATTATTGTTATAAGTGTTTATTGTATAGTTGATATTGTTTGCATGTGATAGCCTTTATCTGCTTTGTACTCATTGTCACATGCTTCCTAAATGATTGATTATAGCTAGTGTCCTTGATTAAGGGTTATGAGCACTAGTGTAACTTATTGTGTTATATTGGCTTGATTGATTGTATCATTGACCTCCATACCCGAGCACATCCACCTATGGGGACATAGGGCGTCATTGTGGCACAAGTGACGTGCTCTATCTGTGGCAGAGCGATTAGACCACAGCGTCTCTACATTATTATTATGTGCTAAGTTGTGACACATATTGATTATTGTTAAAGGAGGCGTATGGATCGATCCTAGGATATTATTGTTATTGTTTATTGGTGAGATGGTTAGGTGTGTGTGCCCACATTCCTATCTCACATATTGGTGCATTAGAACTGCAGCTAATGTACACATTGTTAATTGTTATTGTTATTGGCTCATAATGGGTATTCCTTTTAGATGATCATTATCATTTGATTTTCAACTTGATCATCTCATTGTTATCATTATTGATCATTGTATTGCTATCGTTTATTTCCGTTACTGAGCATTCTTTGGCTCAGCCGTATTTTCTTTTGTTGTTTTCTCTTATGTTATAGCAGGTACTCAAGGGGCTCAGGGGAACGAGTGAAGAGTGTTAATTCAAGAAGTTAGGATGAGAATAATTGGATCAAAAAGACTTAATAGTATTTTGATTTTAAGACTTTATTTAAGTTATTTGGATCTATGTAAGGATTTGTGTGTATCTTAGTACTTTAAACTTATCGTAATAAACCTCTGATTTACTGTTTGTGTGACACGTCAGCCCTACCCGGGTTGGGGTGTTACAGTATGTATGTATATGTATATATGTATATGTATGTATGTATGTATATATATGTGTTTATATGTATATATATGTATACACACACACAGATATATATATATATATATATATATATGTGTGTGTGTGTGTGTGTGTGTGTATGTGTGTGTTTATATATGTATATATATTGTGTGTATATATATACAAGGTTATAATCCCGTGTAATACACGAGCTGAATAAATGTATTGTTATATGGTTTATAATATAAAAATTTATGTCTTAAATATTATGTACTATACGGATTAAGTATACCCATGTTTACACGTTTGAAAATTTAAAGTTAATATATTTGGAATTTTAGTTATGGATAATTATTAATTAATAATAGCTATTATAGCATTTATAATTAAAAGGAGAGATAAGCGAAAAACCAATTATTAGATGACCTAAAATTATGACAAGTGTCCGGATTTATTTTTATTTATTAGTATAGAGATATATGTATATATATGTGTGTGTGTGTGTGTGTATATATATATGTTTGTGTGTGTATTAGATGCTAATGACAAATGTGATTAAACCATAGGAATTAGTAAAATTTATATTAAGGTCATTGAAAATTTCAAAACATTATTTCATGTTTTTTAGTATTATTTTGATTTGATTTATATCATTTCATTTGAATTGGTGCATGAAACTATATTTATTCTTAGGTGATATATATTTTTATATTTAATATATGAAATTTAGCCTTTTAACCAAGTGCATAGTTGTGAATCCAAGGATCTCAATTCAAGAATTATCAGTATTAAAACAAAAACAAGTTAATAATCACGGAATAATCATTAATTGCTGTTTAATTGTGTTAATTGTTATTGAATAACACAAACACGATGTCACAGTAAATACGAACACAATAATTGATTCAAAAGTATTTCATTAATTATGGAGTAATGATTACAAAAGAATAATTATAAATACTATGAACATTGATTTCTTCAATCGAATGAATGCTGTTGTTGATGTGACAGCGGCTAGGGTTGCACAATGGTGTAATGGTTGACAGCCGTAATATTGCTTAATTGTGTTCCCCGAGATGTGAAACCTAGGACTCATATTGCAGGATCGATATTGGTCACTTAACAAGTGGTTTTCTCTTAAACTCACCTTAGAACAACACTCAGAACGAGCCTAACAATAGTTGATCACAATATAACAAGTAACAAATGATAATAAACACAGGAAGTAAATTTCAAGGTACTTTTATATATTGATTCTTAACTCAAAGGATTACAAGACTCTTACAAGCACAATCTCTATCTAATGAGTTACAATGAGAACTATATATATAATACTACTTACAGCCGGATATACTTTGATACCAGCTGGAAACCTATAACCAAAAGCCTATACTACAAGACTATAGGTCAAGGTATCTCGGATATTTTATCTGAGATTTGGTAGTCAGGACATGTCCCTGACTTACCTTTTGTCACCAACTAAGGTTGGTAACATGTACTATCATAAAAAGGTAACAGTGGAATAAAGTATGGTCAACTACATGGCTCTTTAGGAAGAAGCCATGCTGTATCAGAAGTCTGCAACGGAATGTCAGAGACCATACTTATGTTCACTGGTTCATAGCAGTGTCTTCTGAAGGTTAAGTTGCTTCGGAAGAATAACTTCTTCCGAAACCACTTATACTTCGGAAGACTGCTTCTTCCGAGGCTTGGAAACTTCTTCTTTGTCTTCGGAAGTTGATCTTTCACTTGTATTCGGAAGAACTCTTCAACCTTCGGAAGTTCTCATACTTAGCTTCGGAAGCCTTTGAATGTAGCACTAAAATTTGACTAAGTGAAATGGTTTTGGTTACACTAGCCTTTATCATGATCCAACAAACTCCTCCTAGGCTGATGCTACCAAAACTTCACTTATCTCGGCTTCTCAAAACTTTCAGCACTAGGGAAAGAAGATACTTATCAGTTTCTTTGTTCTTCCCTGATGTGGTGCTGAGAAGTTTGTACAAATCCTTGGTAGACAGAAGATCCAGTCTGTTACCTTGGATTATATGTACCCTTTGCTGTTGCCCTCTGAAAAGAGTTAGTGATGGGAACTGCAATCATATTCCCATCTAACTATAGGTTCCAAGTCTGGATCCTCCATCATCTGTAGAAAGGCAGTGCCCTTGGTGGAAGATCTTTCCTTGTCTTCCTTTCTTCTTAACTTCAACTCTTCTTCAATCTTGGCTTTTGCAGTTAGCTCAGCCAAGTGAAGACTACTGACATGATTTCTAATAAGAGCAGCAGTCTCAGAGTTGGAGGGGTTGGAGAATGGCTTCTCTGCAAGCCCAGCAATGTCAAATCTGCTGAGGTGCAACAGAGAGGTGGCATTGAATTGGTTGATTTCACTATTCTCCCTTTCCACAACAAATTTGTGAGAAGTTTCATCAAACCACCACTAGATTATATTTTTTTCTAGGCACAGGAGACTGACTAGGAATCCTGTCCCCTTCCTTATATCCAGCAGAGTCGCCAGTTTTCTTCTAAGTCTCTTCTCTTCAGCATTCAGAGAATCAGAGTTGAGACTTAGAAGTCTTGCAGCCTGGCCCAAAGTTACTCTAGGCAAATCAAGAAATTGATCTAGTGTGAGGGAACTTGAAGAGTCATCAACATAGGTGATGTTGATGAGATCTTCCTCACAGGAGATGTTGCTCAAAGTTATGCAGTTGTTGAGCTTTGCTTGATTTCCTTAATCTCTTTAAGAGAGAGATGTTAAGAAGGCTGAGGGGATGGTCTGGGTATCTGTTGGGTAGGTTTGGGTTCAGTGGTTCTGGGTCGTGTTTTGGGTTGAAGGATTGGAAGTTTAGGTGGTTGAAGTGATGAAGTAGGTATGGGTAGAGTTGTTAATTGCCTCCTGATTGGCTGCAGCTGCCTTTGAACTAGTGGTCACTTAACAAATGGTTTTCTCTCAAACTCACCTTAGAACAACACTTAGAACAAGTCTAACAAGAGTTGATCACAATATAACAAGTAACAAATGATAATAAACACAGGAAGTAAATTTTTAAAGTACTTTTATATTGATTCTCAACTCAAAGGATTACAAGACTCTTGCAAGCACAATCTCTATCTAATGAGTTACAATGAAAACTATATATATATACTACCTACAGCCGGATATACTTTGATACCAGCTGGAAACCTATAACCAAAAGCCTATACTACAAGACTATAGGTTAAGGTATCTTGGATATTTTATCTGAGATTTGGTAGTCAGGACATGTCCCTGACTTACCTTTTGTCACCAACTAAGGTTGGTATCATGTACTATCATAAAAAGGTAAATAGTGGAATAAAGTATGGCCAACTACATGGCTCTTTAGGAAGAAGCCATGCTGTATCAGAAGTCTGCAGCGGAATGTCAGAGACCATACTTATGTTCACTGGTTCATAGCAGTGTCTTCCGAAGGTTAAGTTGCTTCAGAAGAATAACTTCTTCCGAAGCCACTTATACTTCGGAAGACTGCTTCTTCCGAGGCTTGGGAACTTCTTCTTTGTCTTCGGAAGTAGAGTTTGTCTTCATAAGTTGATCTTTCACTTGTCTTCGGAAGAACTCTTCAACCTTCGGAAGTTCTCATACTTAGATTCGGAAGCCTTTGAATGTAGCACTAAAATTTGACTAAGTGAAATGGTTTTGGTTGCACCAGCCTTTATCATGATCCAACAAACTCCCCCTAGGCTGATGCTACCAAAACTTTACTTATCTTGGCTTCTCAAAACTTTCAGCACTAGGGAAAGAAGATACTTATCAGTTTCTTTGTTCTTCCCTGATGTGGTGCTGAGAAGTTTGTACAAATCCTTGGCAGACAGAAGATCCAGTCTGTTACCTTGGATTATATGTACCCTTTGCTGTGGCCCTCTGAAAAGAGTTAGTTGATGGGAACTGTAATCATATTCCCATCTAACTATAGGTTCCAAGTCTGGACGCTCCATCATCTGTAGAAAGGCAGTGCCCTTGGTGGAAGATCTTTCCTTGTCTTCCTTTCTTCTCAACTTTAACTCTTCTTCAATCTTGGCTTTTGCAGTTAGCTTGGCTAGAAGAAGACTGCTGATATGATTTCTGATGACTACAGCAGCTTCAGAGTTGGAGGGATTGGAAAATGGCTTCTCTGCCAACTCAATAATATTAAATCTCCTGGAGTGTAGCAGAGAGGTTGCATTAAGTCTGTTGACTTCTCCACTTTCTCTTTCCACAATAAAGTTGTGAGAAGTTTCATCGAACCTCCACTGGATTATTTTTTTTTCTAGGCACAAGAGACTGACTGGGAATCGTGTCCTCTTTCCTTGTATCTAGCAGAGTCACCAGTTTTCTTCTAAGTTTCTTCTCTTTTTCATTTAATGAATCCGAGTTGACGCCTAGAAGTCTTGCAATCTGGTCCAATGTTCCTCTAGGCAAGTCAAGAAATTGATTTCTTATGAAGGAACATGAAGATCCATCAACATAGGTGATGTTGATAGAGTCCTCTTCACATGAGATCTCGCTCAAGGTTGTACAGTTTATGAGCTTGGTTTTAATTGCCTTGAATTCATTAAGAGAGAGAGGTTGAGAAGGCTGATAGGATGGTTTGGATGGAGGTTGTGTTGGTTGTGGTTTAGAGGTTCTAGGAAGTGTTTTGGGTTGAAGGATGGGAAGTTTAGGTGGTTGGGGTGATGAAGTGGGTATGGGTAGAGTTGTAGGTTCAGGGGTGAAGGGTTCATCTAAGGGTTCAGTTTTGATGGGATGGAGAATGGGATTGGTTCTTCTGGTATTGGTTGTGGTTGAGTGGTTGGGGTGAAGATCATTCCCTGTCCCCTTCTGTACATCTCTTTCTTCTTTCCCATACGGATGTCAGCTTTAATTTCACTGACAATCCGCTGGAGTGTCTTTTCAGACATAGGACCCACCTGCCTACCAGAGAAGCCATGATCCCGGAGATAGTCTTTCATCCAGGCTTTGTCACTAAGCTTCTTGGTTGCATAGATCCTTTGCTTCTTCTTCCTTCTTCTTCTTTTCTTTGCTCTTTTCCCTTGCAGCCTTCTTCCTTTCTTTCTCCATTTGATCCTGCTCTTTGTTGTGGAGCCAGAGGATCGTATCATTAGCATGTGGAGAAAGTTCTTGAAGGTTAAAGCCTCTAGAAAGTAGGAATTTTATCCTAGCTTCCCTCAGTTGCAAGGCAGCTTTCCTCTGTTCCTCCTCTTCCCTCTCTAAGGCCAACCTGGTTTCTTCTTCTTGTTTTAGCCTGGTTGTCCTCTCCAAAGTCACCAACTACTCTAGTGGTAGCAGGAGTACTTCTACATTTGCAGCTCCTAAGTTGATGAACTGATCAATGAGTTCCTCTCTCTTCTTGTTGTTAATTGCCTCCTGATTGGCTGCAGCTGGCTTTGAACTAGCAGCTAGCAGCTTCTCAGCAGGGAATCTACCTTTCTTCTTTAGATTATCAATCCTTTCCTCTTCCTGAAGCTCTTCCGTAGTCATCTTCCTTTTCCCTTTGTCTTTTAAAGAGCTTGACTGTGGTGGTTCTTGGATAGAGGGTTCAGATTGAGAGAGAGGCATAGATGGTGTTTGGGATGGAAAAGGTTTGAGAGAGATCTCACTATCCACCTCAGATGCCATTTCAAGGATTGCATTTGTGATGATTAGGTCCTCGGACATCTGGAACAGTCCTTCCGCAGCTTCTATCTCAGCTTCGGAAGTTTTAGCCGGTTCTTCCGAAGCTTTCCTTGTGGCTTCGGAAGTTGAAGGAGATACACCTTCTGTCCCAAATGTTTCAGTTTCTAGGCCATCAGTCCTCATTTCCCCTTCGAAGTGAATCTTAGGTTCCATGTGGACCTTAGGTTTACCAACTTCTTCCACAGTGGTAGAAGGTGCAGTGATCCTTTGAAGCTCTTCAGCTCCAAAGTAGATCAGTGTAGGATCAAAGCTTGGCTGATCGATGGAGGATCTCCATACAAACTTGATAAAAAGTCTGTAGAGATCCTTAATCATCTGTGAGTCAATCTGAAAGATAGATTGGGATGACTTGGGCATAGTGATGATGTAGGAAGTTGAAGCTTGGACCGGTGGTTCCTCATGTGTTTGTCTCTGAACATTCTCCCCCTTTTTGGTAGTATCATCTTGAGAGCTAGATGAGCTAGAGGAAGAAGTCAATGAGACTTGAATTGGTACATGCCTAACAGACCTCTCTGTCTGTGTCTCAGCTAGTTGAGCCTTGAGATTGTCAATCTCAAGTTGCTGAGTGGCTGACCTGTTCTCTAAGATCCTAACCTGAGATTCAAGGTTTGAGACCTTTGAGATCAAGTACTGAATGGTGAGTTGCATACTTCCCTCATCTTCATGTGAAGAATCACGGGGAGATGAGATAACATACCTAGTATGTTTAGTCTCACCACCAGATGTGGCTTCTTAGCACCCTGGATACCTTTGCTCAAAGTCATCTCTTTCAGAGACATCAATGGGCAAAGTTGCCATAGACTCAGTCTGATTAATGTTACCATTGTCCTGAGAGCTCAATGAGAGACTCTGAGTAATGGCAGCTGAGCCTACATGAGTCCCCTCCACATCAGTGGGACTCACCTCAGTTAAGGTTTGCTGATAGGGGCTAGAGATAAGGGATGTCTCCAGGCTCTATTGATCTTGAAGAGGGTGTGGTAGATCAATTCATTGCTATGGAGAGATGTTATCTCTTCATCAGTTTTAAGGAGGAGATCAGTGAAGGATAGGGAGGATAAACCTACTGATCCGGGACCTTGATCAATGTCTACAGGCATTGAGCCTCTGGTGGGGCTGTCCCTAATTGGTTGCACAGGGGAGTGTAAATACTCACCCTGTGGGCTAAAGGCTTGGGTGTCGAGCTCTTGGTTTTGAGACTGAGGAAGCTCAAAACCCAAATTGAGGTCAAAAATGAAGGATGGTGTGACCTCGGACTGAGTGGGAGCCCATTGTTCCACTCTAGTCCTTTTGGATTGAACAGGAGGAGCTTGTTCAATCAGAGTAGATTGAATAAGGGTTCGTTTGGGGCATCTTTGATATGTGATTATGATGGGTGGAGAAGGTAATGTGAGATTTGTGGTGAAGGTTGCTGGTGTGGGTTCATCACCTGTGGGGTTAACAGGGATGTCACCAGGAGCTATGCGCTCAATCATACCTGGAAGTAGATCTGTGTGTCTTCCAGTGAAGTTGGTGGACACCTTCTTCATAGTCTTGAAGATGGCAGGCCTCATGTGAGGGACAGTCAGAGTAGCTGCACAGACAAGCTAACTCTGGTCCAACTCACAGTTGATGATGTGCTAAAGGAATCTAGGGTACATGAAGAATGTTTCCCTTTGAAGATTCCCTATGAGGTTAGTCAGCATAAACCTTGAGTAGTTGAAGCGCAGGCCTCTCACCAATCCATGAACTAAGCATCCTAGTTCATAGGGAATTTGATCCCATCCCCCTGACTTATTGGATAGATAGTGGAAAACAATGTGCAAGAGAAACTTCCAGTTGTAGGAGAAGTTAAACTTGTACACAGTTGACCTACTTACATCTCTTTCATATCCCATTAGAGTGTAAGTGTTGTCTAAGTCGTCCTTGGAAAACTCAGTAGGAGCTCCTTCATCCTGGAGCTCTAGATGCTCCCTGATGAGTTGTTCAGTAAGAATCAGCTCCTGTCCACAAATGCTGGTCCTTAGTATACGAACCCCATTTAGGGTTTCTGCTCGACCATTTCCCCAAAATTCGGCCATTTGGTTTGAGTAAATAGTGGGGTTAACGATAAGTGCTGTGAAGTAGGTTGATTCAGAGAGAAAGGTGATGATTTCAGAGAAGTCAGCATCTATTGAGGAATCAAGTAATGCGACTTGGTTGTGCTGAGGGTTTAGTGCCATTTGTGAAAGGTGAATGAAGATCAGTTTGAACTTGGGTGAATTGGTAGTGAAGAAACTTTTAGGGCAGTAAATTGGTAAAAGTTGAACAAGTCTGGATTATTTAAACAGTAGGGGATGACTGTAGGGAGTAACTGTGGATGGATATGTTGGTTTTCGGCGGTTATGATGGCTTGCGGTTATGAAATGACAATGGCGATAAGGGATAAGTTTAAATAATCTAACACTCATTAGCAAAATCTTTACCTTTTACAGAGTGGGGCCCAAAAAGATATCCGTTACACAGTAAAAACTCTTTTTCCGAGTGTAAGACATTTCCGAAGGTAATTTGTCTTTCGAAGGCGACTCTTTCTTCCGAAGCAAAGCATTGCTTCCGAAGGTAAGATCCGTTTTCTCGAATGAAGATTTTTATAAGCTTCGGAAGTAGATCTGATGTGAAATCAATCGCTTCTTCCGAGACTAAAAACTCTTCCGAGAAGAAAATTTCCATGGAGGAATTTGGCTTCGGAAGATATTAAGGAATATCTTCCGAGAGTTAATTCCTCTTCGGAAGAAATTTACACTGGGAATATTTTAAAGAGATCTTTTGTAACAGGGCTTAGATTGTATTGACACAAGACATTACACATTAAAGAGCTTCCAGAAGAGGTAGTTTAATCAATGTTTATCATACCAATGGCTTATATGAGATATTTAAACCTTTGTTCATCAAAAGCTTTGGTGAACAAATAAGCATATTGTTCATTTGAGTCAACTTTGATTAGCTTGATCAGATTTTTCTCATGAATATCTCTAATGAAATGATACCTGATGTCAATATGCTTTGTCTTGGAGTGCTTCACTGGATTTTCGGTAATGGAGATAGCACTATTGTTGTCAATATGGATAGGAGTGCTCATGAATTTGAATCCATAGTCTAATATCTGGTTCTGAATCCATAGCAGCTGACCACAGCAGCAAGCAGCAGCAATATATCCAGCTTCAGCAGTTGATGTAGATACACAGGATTGTTTCTTGCATTGCCATGAGATGATCCTTCCACCAAGAAATTGACATCCTCCTGATGTTGATTTCTTGTCAATGTTGCAGCCACCATAGTCACTGTCAGAGTATCCATAGAGATTGAAATCACTATTTCTGGATACCAAAGACCTAGTTTAGGTGCTCCTTTGAGGTATCTTAGTATTCTCTTTGCAGCAACTAGGTGAGACACCTTTGGAGCAGCCTGATGTCATGCACAAATGCAAGTAGCAAACATGATATCAGGTCTACTAGCAGTGAGGTACATCAGAGAACCAGTAATCGCTCTATACTGATGTTGATCAGTATCCTCCCCCTCAAGGTCAGGGCAAAGATTATGGTTTCTGGGTATTGGTGTCTTGGCTGACTTACAGTCCTTCATCTCAAATCTTTCTAAGATGTCATTGACATACTTGGATTGATTGATGAAGAATCATTCCTTTAATTGTTTCACCTGAATTCCAAGAAAGAAGTCCATTCTTCCCATGGAACTCATTTCAAACTTCTTTTTCATGATGCTTTCAAAGTCTTTGCACATTTGGTCATTTGAAGAACCAAATATGATGTCATCAACATAGACTTGAACAAGCAACATATCCTTTCCAGACTTTCTAATGAAGAGAGTCTTGTCAATAGTACCTCTGGTATAGCCACTTTTCAGAAGAAATTAAGATAGAGTCTCATACCACAGCCTGAGTGCTTGGTGCAGCCCATATAGAGCTTTGTCCAGTTTGCACACATAGTTGAGATGCTGTGGGTCTTCAAACCCTGGAGGGTGGCATACATAGATTTCCCCATCTATATCCCTATATAGAAAAGCACACTTGACATCAAGTTGGTAGACAGTAAAGTTCTTGGATGCCGCATAAGCAAGGAAGATCCTAACTGCCTCAAGTCTTGCAACAGGTGCAAAGACATCAGTATAATCAATTCCTTCCTCTTGGGTGTATCCTTGAACTACTAATCTTGCTTTGTTCTTGATAATCAAGCCTCTATCATCTTTCTTGTTTCTGAAAACCTATTTAGTGCCTATGGGTACTTGACCAGATGGTAGTGGGCATAAATTCCAGACCTTTTGTCTTCTAAATTGAAGCAGCTCCTCTTGCATCGATTCAACCCAACTACTATCTTTCAAGGCATCTTCTACCTTTTGGGTTCCATCTGGGATAGAAAACATGATTACAAACAGACATTTCCATGATGTGTTTGTCCTCTTGTTCTCACACCTTCAGTGACATCACCTATGATATTCTCAGTTGGATGACTGTTGTGAATCCTAAGACGAGGAATCACTTCCAGTTGCAGAGATAGGTCCAGGTTGGACATATTCTGATCATGAACTGGAACACTCTGTCCAGCCGCTGTTTCAAAGTCATTTAATGAGGACTGATTGAATGACTGAGAAACATCATCAATGGTTGGTTGTGTAGTAGTATTAACAGTTGCATGTTCCTTCAAAATACTACTTTCTTCAACCTGGTTGTAATGGATCACCTGATGAGTATTGAGGTTCATCAAGTGATTCACTTATTGAAGCTTCACTATTCCATGAGATAGTTACACTATCAGATCTATGAATGGTTGAAGCCTTTTGTCTTTCAGCTCTTGGAGAATTTGAAAGAGGTCTGGGTAGCTCAAATTGTTGACTAGCATCAGCATCAGCATCACCTTGAGCACCTGTTCCAGCTGAAACATTGTCACAAGATGGTTTAGAATAGTTTGGAAACAATTCTAAATTAAAGATATAATCAGGTCCATTCCCCCTAACACAAGGAGTGTGCTCATTAACAACTATATTGGATGACTCCTCAAATTGTTGATTCTTAATGTTGTACACTCTATAAGCTTTGGAGCTAGAAGAGTATCCAACAAAGATAGCATCATCTGACTTTTCAGCAAACTTTGCCAAGTTGTCCTTTGTGTTAAGTATGGTACACCTGCTGCCAAAGGACCTTAGGAAGCCAATGAACGGTGGTCTCTTGTTCCATAACTCATATGGGGTTTTTCCATGGGGCTTAACTACAAGAACTCTGTTCTGCACATAGCATGCAGTGCTGACTGCCTCTGCCCAGAATGTTAGAGGAAGTTTTGAATCAGCTAACATAGTTCGAGCAGGCTCAATAAGTGTCCTGTTCCTCCTCTCAGCAACACCATTTTGTTAAGGAGTTCTGGGAGCACTATATTGTCTGGCAATCCCTTTTGAGTCATAGAATGAGTCAAGAACAAAGTTCTTAAACTCATTCCCTTGATCACTTCGAATAATTTTAACCTTATGATCAATTTGATTTTCTATTTTAAGAATAAAAGATTTCAAAGTTTCAGCAGTTTCATCTTTAGTTCTTAAAAAGAATACGCATGTGAATCTTGTAAAATCATCAACTATTACAAGGTAGTATGATTTCCTTCCAATGCTCATTATACTTGTGGGACCAAAAAGATCCATGTGCAGTAAGTGTAATGGAGTAGTGATAGAATTAACACATTTGGATTTGTGAGATGTCCTGTGTTGTTTCCCTTTCAGGCAGGCAACACAGTTATCTTTGCAAAAAACTCCTTTTTAGGCAAACCATGTACCAAGTTATTTTTAGCCAATTTATTCATTGTCTTAAAATTTACATGACACATACGTTTATGCCATAGTGTTGATTCATCACTATCAGCTTTGGAAAGAAAACATGATACTTCACCCATAGGAGAAGCATTGTTCATATCTAGCTTGTACATATCCCTTTTCTAGGAGATCTAAGAAGCACCAATTCTGAAGGAATTGTCATCCCTGGTTTGAGGATAATGAACTCATGTTCTGTGAAAAGCATTTGATGCTTTTGGTCACAAAATTGAGAAACGCTTAACAGATTGTGTTCAAGCTGTTTGACAAAGTGAACTTTGTCAATGTTTAATCTACCATTGGATATACTCCCTCTGCCAGAAATATATCCTCCGGCCTCACCTCCAAATTGGACAAGTCTTCCATCATAGTTCTAGAATTGTTGAAGGAGAGATCTGTTCCCTGTCATGTGCTTGGAGCATCCACTATCTACAATCCAGACATTGTTTTTCTTGTCAAATGGATGTCCCTGCACATAAGATGAGATTGTTAGTTTTGTTTGGAAGCCCAAGCCTTGCTGGTCTTGGGCTCTTCCAAAGATGATGACACAATTGAACCAAAAGATATGCATTGGGGTTCAATAGCGGTCATTGAAGAAGAGGTTTGGGCTGCAGCATCTTCCTTGATCTTTTAATCCATCCCTTGGTTGATCTTTGAGGATGAGCTTGTTGAGGCTATTGCAGCATGGACTTATTCTGAAGCTTCTTTCTTTTCGGAAGAAGCCTTCACCATCTTTTCTTCCAAAGTAGTCTTCTTCTGGGTTGGTTTCAGGGAAGCTTTCTTGTTCTTCCGAACCTTTAAAGCTTTGGCTTCCGAAGCCATTTTTCCTTCGGAAGAAGTACTTTCTTCCGAAAGTAACTTGGCTTTCGAGACCAACTTTCCCTTTTTCATCACTTGGACCATTTGAAATGGTCCAATTGTGAAACCTTTCCTGACTCCTTCTTTTCTAACATTATTTGCATAATGTGTGCTTGCTGGATTGTAGTAATAATCTTTAGCCATGTGGTTGTGCAGACCACACATTATGCATGCGATGTTAGTCTTTTGGGAATTTAAAGGTTGCTGTTTCTTGGGCTTCTTTTCTTCATCAGCAACTTTCCCTTTCAACTTCTGATCCTTTGACAGGATAGGAGTGCTTGTATTACACTCCTTTCCTGAATCAGAGGTACCTAACACTTGAAATCCAGCTGAGATAAAGACACCTTTCTGCTTTGGGTCAATCTTTAGCTTAGACTCAGGAACCTTCTTGGTAGTCTTTCTTGCAGCTTTAGCTCTGCTTTTTCTTGCCTTCGATCTTCATAGGAGGAGATAGGTGCATTTAACTGTTTCTTCCCTATGGTGGCCACTATTGTTGCATCCTCCTTCAATTTTAGTGAGGAAGGGTCAGCAGTTGGAACCTCTTGCTCCTCAGTACCACATCTAGGTTGTCTAATAGACTCATAAGAGTGTGGTGGAGCGATTTCATTGGTTCCCAACCCTCCTTTGTTTTGATAAAACATTTTGGAATGGGAGGATGGTGCAAGAATAGCTTGGAAGTTTTGCTCAACAATAGCTTGCTTCCTGGCCTGAGCCTCAGCAGTGACAAGCTGGGCTTGAGCTTCAGACAGCTTGGATATCAGATCTTTGATTTGAGTCTTATAGTTGGTTTGTTCATGTTTTAAAAGAGACACAGTTTTCTCTAATTCCTCAATTTTCTTTTGATAGTCAGATTCAGCTCTTTTAAAGTCAGATTTTAAGATATTTAAACACTCAACATCAGATCTGATTTCCATATTGTAATCCTTGTAAAGTTTAACTTTAGCAATACAAGCTGGAGTACAAAGATGTTCATATACCTGAGCATCATCTGTTCCGGCCATGAGTGCTTGAGTAAGAGTCACATCCTGTACCATGAAGCTCTAGTCAACATCTTGAGCTATTGCAGCTGTTTCAGTTGTCTTTTCTTCAGACTTTGAGGTTGAGGGATGTGTGGAGGCCTGTGGGGTTCCCGGGTTGTTCTTGGGAGCCTTTCATTCCCTAGCAAAGTGACCCAGTTGGTTTGCAGTTGTAGCACTTTGCTTTTGTCTTGTCAAACCCAAACTTGCTGTTGGTAGGGTTTTGAGGGAATTGCCTTCCAGTTCTCTTGAAAAACTTCTTTGCTCTATAAGTTAAAAAAGTCATCTGTTGGACAATGTCCATATACTCTACATCATCTGGACTGAAGCACTCCAGATCATCAAAGCAATATTGAAAATCACCAGAGTGTCCACTTCCAGAGACAAAGGCACAACTATCCTGAAAGGAGTTATGTTGAGCCTGTTGAGACCTTGGAGTCTCAGGTAGAGTAATGTAGGGTCCATTTTGTGAGTTGTCAGGGTAGCATAGCAACTGATGTTGTGGTTCTATGCTTTCCCTTTCAATCACATGAAGGGCTGAACTCAGTTGGTTATTAGAGTTACCAGAGGAGTTTTGCATGTTCATCTCCATCTGGAATGCACTGAGGATGCCATACAACTCTATGAGAGTAAGATTCTTAAGGTCTAAAGTTCTCTTGATCATAACACAATAGTGTGTCCATAGTTTAGGAAGGGAAGACATGAACTTCCTTACTATGTCCCTGTTCTCAAGAGTTACTCCAATATCTACCAGAGTATCCACTATCTCAACATACCTGAAGTATTGTTGAGTCAAGGTCTCACCAGTCTTGAAAGTGAAGTTTTCAAACTGCTGCTTTAAGAGATCCTTCTTGTTCTCTTTAGTTTCCTTGGATCCTTCATACATGAGCTTCAGTGCTTCCTATAGATCTTTAGCTGTCTTGCACTTCTTGAAGCCTCTGTAGATGGAGTTTGGAAGAGCAGTTTGAAGAGAAGTCATAGCCCTTTGATCAAGCTCTATTCTTTTCCTATCTTCTTCTGAGTAATCATCCAAATCTTTTGGAATGATACGATTACCAGTAGCAGAAGTAGTGCTTGGTATGAATGGACCATTAACAACGGAGTCCCACATCCTTGAATCTTGACACTTGATGAAGCCTTCCATTCTTGTGCACCATGTGTAGAAGTCTTCAGGAGTGATTAGTGGGGACTTGGTCATGGTACCAGTTTCCATATCAGCTATAGTGAGAGCGGCCATTTGAGTGAGTGGGTTGTAGGGAGGAGTGAAAAACAAGTTGATTTGGATGGTTAGATCATACAATCAAGAGCCTTAGTAGCTCTGATACCAATTGCAGGATCGATATTGGTCACTTAACAAGTGGTTTTCTCTCAAACTCACCTTAGAACAACACTCAGAACGAGTCTAATAAGAGTTGATCACAATATAACAAGTAACAAATGATAATAAACACAGGAAGTAAATTTTCAAGGTACTTTTATATATTGATTCTTAACTCAATGGATTATAAGACTCTTGCAAGCACAATCTCTATCTAATGAGTTACAATGAGAACTATATATATAATACTACCTACAGCCGGATATACTTTGATACCAGCTGGAAACCTATAACCAAAAGCCTATACTACAAGACTATAGGTTAAGGTATCTCGGATATTTTATCTGAGATTTGGTAGTCAGGACATGTCCCTGACTTACCTTTTGTCATCAACTAAGGTTGGTAACATGTACTATCATAAAAAGGTAAACAGTGGAATAAATTATGGTCAACTACATGGCTCTTTAGGAAGAAGCCATACTGTATCAGAAGTCTGCAGCGGAATGTCAGAGACCATACTTATGTTCACTGGTTCATAGCAGTGTCTTTCGAAGGAAGAATAACTTCCTCCGAAGCCACTTATACTTCGGAAGACTGCTTCTTCCGAGGCTTGGGAACTTCTTTTTTGTATTCGGAAGTAGAGTTTGTCTTCAGAAGTTGATCTTTCACTTGTCTTCGGAAGAACTCTTCAACCTTCGGAAGTTCTCATACTTAGCTTCAGAAGCCTTTGAATGTAGCACTAAAATTTGACTAAGTGAAATGGTTTTGGTTGCACCAGCCTTTATCATGATCCAACACATATTTATAGGCACTTTGAGTCAATTAAGGAAACACCGGATCTCTTGGGATTTGATATTGTTGACTTGTTGACTTGTTGAGATTGAAATGGTACAAGTGTTCTGGACTTCCACAGGAGTCTTGTCTTCCGCAGGAGTCTTGTTCTTCCGTAGGAAACTTGTCTTCTGTAGAAGTCTTCACTTCATCATGCAGTCCTTATCTTCCGTAGGAATCTTCACTTGAGTGATCCTTATGTGATGTTCATTCGAAGACAAAGGATGTCTTGTACGTAACATATCTACGGATTAACATTATTGTTCATCCGTAGATGTTCCTTACACTTGGCTGATTTCAGAAATCCTACCAAGTATATTGTTTTTGCCTGTCATCATACAAAAAGCAACACATATATATATGGGTTAACCTATATACTCAATGCATATATATATACTGATAGTTAGTTACAATCATTTATTACAAGATTTGATTAAATTTCTAAGCCTATACAAAATGATCTAGACCTATTCTTTCTAGATCTAACAATACTCCCCTTAGGTTTAGATCCTTGAATCAATTCTTCAAAACTGAAAGTTCTTTGACTCTGGCAATCATTTTGTTGTAAAAGTAAGACATAGAAGTCTTCTGATCATCATATTTGTAGTTGATCTTCATCTTGCTGAGCTTCTTTAGAGTTCCAAAACTAAGACCAAAAACATCTTCTTCAGTGGTGAGTGTGTCTAACACTTTGTTGTTATACACCACCTCTAGCTCATCCTGTTCTAATATTCTGAGTTCTGAGACTTCATCAAAATTTGTTCCCTTCAGTAGTCCAGCATTATGTCTTCTTCTCTTGTAAGCTTTTGCATGAAGTTTGTCAACCACTTGTATTACATGGACAAGCAGGAACAGATCATTTTGTGCTATTTCATCGGTCAGCTTGGGAAAGAATTTGTCATATAAGTATGAAGTGTAGCTAGGATGGAGTAACTTGATTTCCACACAAAGATCCTGATTCGTTCAGCTTTCTTGTTCTCAGCATTCCTTAGCAGCACTAATTCCTTTGTTTTCTCAACATATCCCCATTCAGTTATGGATATGTGTATTGATTCCCTTCAATTGACTTGATGGCTATTGTATTTCTGTTGTTGTATCCAATCCTCTTCAAGAATTCATCATCTACTGATTTCGATGCATTGGATTTAAACCTTTGAAAGCCCTTAATTCTTCTCTTGTGCTTAGCATCTTCTTTTTGAGCCTCAGCCAGCACATCATCCTTGAATTTTGTCTTCAGTTTACCCACCAGTATTGAGAAATCTCTTCCTCTTGGGTGTATATGGTAATTAGAGATGATCAGACTTTGTAAGTCTTTGAGATCACTCTCAGGTAAGCATAACACTGAAAACACATCCTGGAAGTATTCCGCTCTTCCAGATGTTCTCTTAATTAATGCACAATCCCAGTCTGGATCATATTTCCATGCCATAATCCTATTTTCTTCTACAGATCTGGGAGTTGTGAGGTGATCAATCAGCTGAATCAAGGTAGACTTTCGTTCAGTGATTTCTCTGACAGTAATACCAAGTGGCCACACTTTGCCTAGGATGACTTCTCTTGGTTCTCTGATCAGTTTGTCTTTCCCTTTGTGCTGGTCGTTAGATTCAACAGTTATAGGATCAGCAGGTAGTTTGTTTTTTTGCTCATAGGATGGATTTGGAGCTTCAGTTCTGAATCTAACGCCAGTTTCAAGTTCAACTGCCATGACATGCTCCATCATCCTCCTCAGTTCACCAACTGTTCTTCCCTTCAGCTCATATGACTTGTAGTTATGACCTTGTAACCAGCAAGTCATATTGTACTTGCTCAGCTTAGTTGTGTCACAATGGCCTAACACTTTCTTAATCTTCTGAACTGATTGAAAGATAGTGAATGCTTTGTGGTCATAGTTTGGAATCATAAATCTTGCAAGCTCAAACTCTTTCAGCAGATTCTTCATCTCAGTCATGTTTAGCCTTTCAATCATGTCATAAGGGAAACCATTGTTTATGAGTGTCATAAACATGGTTGACTCAGGCCTCTCTTCCATAAAGTCTTTAGTTGTTAGAAGATCATCAGCCTTTGAGTCTTTATGGTCAGTTGGTGAGTCCATCTTTGTCAGCTCATTCCACTCTTCAGCACTGTCACCATCATTACTGGATGTCAACTTCACAGTAGATACATCTACTGAAGGAGTATGCTCAGGAGATGTGGGCTTTTGCTTTTTGGGGGAACCTTCATCTTCATTATTCTTCTTGATACTTTAAGAAGGATCCATTCTGCTGGAACTGAAAAACTTGGCTTAAGAATGTAACAATTAGTGTTATCAAATAATGTTGTATAGTTTTGATCACAAATTTGAGATACACTAAGTAAATTGTACTGCAAATTTTCACAATAATTCACTTTTTCAAATGTGAGCACACCATTTGTTACCATTCCTTCACCAACTATTTTACCTCCCTTCTTATCCCCACCAAATGCCACATATGAGGCATGTTTATGTTTGAGTCATGGAGAAGAGAACAGTTTCCTGTCATATGTCTGGAACAACCACTGTCAACATACCACTTGTTGTCAGCTCTCCATGATTGTTCCTGCACAAAATAAGAAATCACTTAGAATTGACAACCCAAGCCTTAATTGTCTTGGGTTTGCCAGACGTGTCTACAATAGTTACTTCTTCATGAATTAATCTTGAAGTTTCAGTATTAATTGATTCTTTTTGATTTGATGGTGGTAAGGATGATTCTGTTGAAGATGAGGCGGATTTTTGGATGTCTTCTTTCTTGTCTGATTCTATCTTTATTTTGTCTTTCTTTGGTTGATATTTTGATTTTGAGGTTGATCCTAAATTTCTGAAAGTTATATCATCTTTCAATTTTGATTGAGGCACAGGAGTTCCTTTTTCAAAATTATCAAAGAAATCATCATTAACTTCAGTCTTCTTGTCTGAGAGATCCACCTTTTTATGAGGTGTTTTAGACTGAGTTGATATTCTTTTCTTCAAAGACTTATCCGCAGCAGAAGATTTTTGCTTTGATTTTTGTTGGTCTTTCTTGAACTTTGATTCTTTGTCACTTTCAGATGATTGAGAATCTGATGCAGACATTCAGCATTTGACTTCTTTGTGCTCTTTGTCTTGTTCTTCTTGTTGAAATAACATTCCTGAGTTGAATGATTATTTTTGTTACATATTGCACAATGTTTATTGAAGTAACAATCAGAAGTCATGTGATTGTTCATATTACATATGGAACAGTAGCTGCTAAAATAGCAGTCATCTGTATTGTGATTTTTCATATCACACCATTTGCAGTATTTTTCTTCTGAATTGTCTTCATATTCGGACTTCTTTTTCTTGTTCAGCTTGTGGGGCTTCAACTCCTTTCCCAATGGATCACTTGATTTTTTCTTGCTTTTGCTAGGAGCACCATCAACTGATTCTTGTTTAACTTTAGCTGACCTTTGTTGCTTGAGATCCAACATTTTCTGAGCATGTTTGTTGGCAGTTCTTTTTGATACCTCATCCGAAGATTCGGCTTTAGTCTTCCGCAACTGTTCTACGGATTCAGCAGATTTTGCCTTCCGCAGATCTTCAACTGAAGAATTTTTCTTATGTTTAGTTGATGCTTGTTTCTCTTACCTTTATCTGAATGGGATAAAGGTACCTCCTTACTTGATCCGCAGTTAGCTACTTCCTTTGATGATGAACTTTTGTGAAGATTCAGTTCTTGAAGTCCTTCATTTAGTTCAGCAATCCTCTTGCAGATAGTCTTCAGTATGTTTCTTTGCTTTGGAGGATATTGCAGCTTTGATTCTTCAAGTACTTTTGGAAGACCAGTTTCAACATGAACATTCTTACCAATGTTCAGTTGATCAACATCATGTTCATCAGAATCATCCAAGTCATCACATTTATCATAATCAAATTCTGAGTCATTGTGTTTTAAAGATTCTGATTCAGAAGACTCAGTTTCACTCACCTCAGCTTCATTGTTAATGTTTATTTGATTTGTTTTTATGTCAATCTTGGTGCTGGGCACAAAATGATTTGACAATGTGTTTGTCATTGTTTCAGGTAGAGTTGTGTAATTATCATTTATAGGTGGTGCAATAGCATTATAACCTAACCCATACCTATTCTTTGATTCAATATGAGAGTTTAACAGCTTCTCATATTGCTGAGATGAAAGTTGAAACTTCTAAAGTTTCACTTCAGCTGATGCATGATCAGCCATGGATTTAGTTAAGGAAGTGGTCAGATGCTCAACTTGGGCTTTAAGGCTGTAGTTTTCAGAAACAATTTTTTCTAAATCCTTTTGCAAAGAATTAATTTTGATTTGATATAATTTATGTTCTCTTACATGTGATTCATTTAAAATCATAGTTTCTTTTACTTTGTCAGCCAACTATTGAGCATGAACTCTATACCGTTCGACTTCCTCAACACATGATGATGAACACAATCTTTCTCTTACCTCTCTGGCCATTGGAGGAACTTTGTTTTCCATGTGAGCCATCAAAGCTTGATTCTCTTCTAAGACTTCCTTTTCATACATACTCCAGTCACAAGTTCCATCTTGAAGTATGATCAGCCCTGACTCCTTTGAGTTACTAGGTCCTGCTGAATCATTTGTGGCTGGTGGGGAGGTATTGGTCAGTTGAGGTTGTCTGTGCAGAGATCTTTGAGAGTTTGATTGTTGATGAGATTGAGTCTGATGTTGCTGATGCTGCTGATGTGGTCTCATCTCCGGAGGTGATTGTTGATTGCATTCTCTAGAAAAATGTCCATAGAGATTGCACTTGAAGCATCTTACCTTTGACTTGTCAACACCAATCTTTGATGTTTTGCTTGCTGTAGCTAGGTTCTTGTTTCTCCTGAGATATTGCTTAGCTCTGTAAGCAATCATTGCCATCTGCCATTGTAAATCCATCTATTCCACTACATCAGGATGTAGTTCTTCCAAGTCTTGCTGGCAGATATTTGCTGAAGTTAGAGAGCTTCCCAGGTATGCTTGAAAACTAGAACTAAAAGCTGCAAATGCTGCTTTTTGTTCTTCAGAATCTAATATCACAGTGATTGGTTCTGACTGATTCTTTTGTTGTGAAGATTTTGCTGTTGCTGTAGTTGTATCTCTTCTGTCAGCAGGTCTTCCTTTATCCTTTTGATTTTTACTTTGAGTTGATTTCTTTGAAGGTTTAGAAGCATAGAAACTGACTTCCTCTTCATCATCACTCAAAGCACAAGAGTTATCTCTATCATTGTTTGAAATAAATGCACTTCCAGTATTTTTTGTTTCTTTGAAGTGATAAGGTGAGACATGAGTTCTCACACTCTTGTTTCTTGATTGTTCATCCATTTCAAGAGCCTCTACTTTAGCAACCAGTGTGTCTAGACCAGTTGTCTTAAGATCTATGGTGTTCTTGAACATGGACACAGTCTGCTTCCAACTTTCAGGCAAAGTATGGAGCATCTTCTTGTTTAGTTCCTCAGTAGTATACTTCAACTCCAAGATATTCATCTCAGTAACGAGTTGCATTAATCTGTGGAGTTGTTGAGGAATTGATTCACCCTCAATATGATGAAAGGTTTTATATTATGATCTAAGGGTGTCTTTCCTGATGCTTCTGATCTCATCACTCCCTTCACAGAGAGTATGAAGTATCTTCCACAAGGAACTTGTTGTTTTGTAATTCTCACACCTGATCAATATCTCTTCAGGCAAAGCCATACTAAGCAAACTGTATGCTTTAATATCAACTTTGACCTTTTTGACATCATCAGGTGATAGATCTTTTGTGCTGATTGGTTGATTCTTATCATTATAATCCGGCCCAAGAGTGGGTGGAATATAAGGACCTTTAGTGATGGACTCCCACAAGTCAGAATCAGTGTAGTTCACATGATTCCTGAACTTGATTTTCCAGGATTTAAAATCAGCTTTTGTTTCTAACTTTGGTGGTTGATATGATCCACCAAAAGTACTCATAATTTTTTAATTAAATGTTATGAATTTAACTCTGAATGTTAACGTAGACAAATCTATCAAAGACTCAGATCTAGTATTCAATTGATGTGAATATAGATCTAAATCAATCAAGCAATGAGATAATGCTTGCTGAATGATAAGTCACTGAATTAATTGTTTAAAAGACAATTAAACAATTTTAATACTGATAGATCAATTGATCTAAATCAATGAGCACTTGGCTCTGATACCACCTGTGAATCCAAGGATCTCAATTCAGGAATTATCAGTATTAAAACAAAAACAAGTTAATGATCGTGGAATAATCATTAATTGTTGTTTAATTGTGTTGATTGTTATTGAAGAACACAAACACGATGTCACAGTAAATACGAACACAATAATTGATTCAAAAGTATTTCATTAATTATTGAGTAATGATTACAAAAGAATAATTATAAATACTATGAACATTGATTTCTTCAATCGAATGAATGTTGTTGTTGATGTGTCGACGGCTAGGGTTGCACAATGATGTAATGGTTGACAGCCGTAATAATGCTTAATTGTGTTCCCGAGATGTGAAACCTAGGACTCATATTTATAGGCACTTTGAGTCAGTTAAGGAAACACCGGATCTCTTGGGATTTGATATTGTTGACTTGTTGACTTGTTGGGATTGAAATCGTACAAGTGTTCTGGACTTCCGCAGGAGTCTTGTCTTCCGCAGGAGTCTTGTTCTTCTGTAGGAAACTTGTCTTCCGTAGAAATCTTCACTTCATCATGCAGTCCTTATCTTCCGTAGGAATCTTCACTTGAGTGGTCCTTGTGTGATGTTCATTCGAAGACAAAGGATGTCTTGTACGTAACATATCTACGGATTAACATTATTGTTTATCCGTAGATGTTCCTTACACTTGGCTGATTTTAGAAATCCTACCAAGTATATTGTTTTTGCCTGTCATCATACAAAAAGCAACACATATATATATGGGTTAACCTATATACTCAATGCATATATATATACTGATAGTTAGTTACAATCATTTATTACAAGATTTGATTAAAGTTCTAAGCCTATACAAAATGATCTAGACCTTTCTAGATCTAACAATAGTTATGGTTGAGAATCAAAAGTGAATAGTTACGGTTAAGAGATGGTTTAGGCGTATTAACATATTTAAATACTAAGAAAAAAAGGAATATGTTTAGCGTCGCCGTTTTAGTTTTGTAACAAGTTTAGTTATAAAAGATAATTTACTTCAAATTAGAATTAAATAATTAAAATACTCTTTTATAACTAATGGGTTATTTATGTAATTAACTCCATTTAATTGGAGGGAACATTACTGCCACCGGCCACCACCATCACCATGTCGTCTTCATCAACATCAGATCGTCTCCCTATTCTCCTATTCATCTCCATCTCGAACCCTTAATCTATGCCACCATCAAACCACTTGTTTTCTCCACTGCTAAGTGCTTGTGCGCGATTGTAAATGTGTTGCCGATGTGAAAAGTAACTCGCAGGACTATGGCAGTGCTTGCATGAATCAACATCACAAGTTGAGGAAGATGAAAGGAAGACAAAGGTACTAGTTAAGGAAAGAGTGATGAGGATTTTGTTTTTTCCTTTCAAATAAAGTTGTTGTTGTTACTACTAGTGCTGCTGCTAATGGACTTATTATCGTAGTTTGTTGTTATTGTTTATAGGATACCTTCACGTGTCTAGTCATTGCATTGTCATGCGATGGTTTTTCAACATGATATTTAACAACATCCATGTCAGACTCTAAAAACATTATTAGGAGTGTAAAGAAGCTTAGCCAAGCTCGAGATCATTTAGGCTCAAACTATCTCGAGCTTGACTCATGTTAGCTTAAGAGAGCTCGAGCCCAACCCATGAGAAATTTTTCACGCTTAAGCTTGGCTCGGGTTCGTGTAGTTTATTATTTAGTTATTTTGTATTTTGTAACTGTTTTTATAATTAGAGTTTTAAGTTTGTAGTAAATTTCACGTTTCGTCCTTAAACTAAAGAAAATAACAGTTTTTGTCCTTTATGTTTAAAAAGGTCTACGGATGTCATCCTTTCCCTTAACGTGTGTTAAATTTGTTCGTTAAATCTAGTCATATGCCTTGCACATGAAGGCAATATGGTCATCTTTTCCCTTAATGGATGTGAAATTTCGGCCTATTATCTTCTTGTTTTTGTAAGAAAATTGTCATCCTCCGGGAAGATTTAATAGAAATTTGTGGTAAACTACTCACGATTAATCATGACTTGTTTATACTTGTATTATCGATGATGATGATGACATTCTAAATTTTGTGTAATTTAAGATCATAATGTGATCTAGGTTTTGTGATAAAGTAGTGAAATTGTAAATTATATTTGCAGAGAATCATGAACTCATACTACGTAATTTAGGGGCGGAACTACGCACAGTGTAGAAGACTACATAAGGCTCGGCAAAAGAACGAACACCGAAAATGAAGATGCCAAGCGACAGATGAAGTCACGCGAGAAGCAAGACTCGCGCGAAAGGCACAACCGCGCGAAATGACTGTCTCGCGCGAGAACTTATTGTTTTAGTATAAATATGTAATTTTCGCATTTTGTAGCTAAGTTTCCAAGTTTTTCAGTTCAGTGTTTCTCAATTTCGCTCTGTAATTGTTCTGTGCACTTTGCACACGATTGTAATCATTTTGATTATCAATTGGAAGCTATTTGATCTATTGTTTGTCTTCTTCCAATCTCAATTATATTCCGCGTTCTTGAGATTGAGATCTTGGTTAGTGTTCTTGGGAAATAACCGAGTTTTACAATTGGTATCAGAGCATTTGGCTCGAGAACCAAGATTTGAAGACGTTTTTAGCTGATTTGACACATTCTTCATCTTACCTATTCATTTGGTTGAGTGAGAATTCATCATGGAGAAGTTATGTTGCTGAAATTTCGAGAAAATTGATCATTTGGACTGAGTTTGATTAAATTTGAACTTAAAATTGTAAGAAAACTGATTAATTTGAACTAAAATGAATCAAATTGGAACTAATCAGTTAATTTGAGGTGAAAAAGGTGGTAAAATTCGCAAATTAGAAAACTGATTGTGTGAAAAAAAAATCATACTTTTCGCAAGTGAAAATTGCTATTTCGCACAGTTAGTTATTCTGTTTGTTCACGTGAATTCGCGTGGTGATTTAGTGGAATCTCGCACGAGTTGATATCTCGCGCGAAAGAGTCTCTCGCGCGAAAGGAGATTTCGCATAGTTTGGGATTTCGCACGAAAAGTCTGATTTTCGATTTTCTGATCAACATGTCTTCAACAACACCTAATTTGAAGCATCTTACTGCATCTCTTCATCTTGATACTGAAATTGGCACTCGGAATAAGCCACCGAGACTTCTTAGTGAAGATGATTATGCTGATTGGGCTTACAGGTTCGAGAATCATGTCATTTATACTGAACCTAAGATATAGAGGTCGATCAAGTATGGTCCTTATATCCCCTTGTACAAGAATGATAAAGGGGAGATGGTCAAGAAACCTGAACATTTGTAAGATGAAGATGACATGAAGAGATTCGAGCTTGATGACAAGGCATATGCTGCTATCACTATGGCCTTGACTACTGAAATTTCTCACAAGTTCAAAGAGTTCAGAGGGGCAAAGGTGTTATGGGATACATTAGAAACTCAGATCATGGGTAATAAAGACATGAGGGAAAGCAAGAAGGATATGCTGAATCAAGAGTTTAACATGTTTAATCATGTTGTGGGTGTGTTGTTGGAAGTCCAGATAGCCAGGTTTGTGAAACTGGTTACAAAAATGAAGAGTGATGGTATAACACTGGAACCAATCATGGTTAACAAGAAGCTGCTGAATTCACTTCCTTACAGTTGGAATCACAACTGTACTTTGATCAAAAGAACTAAAGACTTGTATACTCTTCCTCTGACCGATTTAATATCCACTATAAAGTCTTATGAAATGGATGATAAGCAGAGAGCTGCATATCATTTGAGTTCTTTAGGTGCTGAAGCAACTGCTATTTATGCTAAAATGGCTAGTAATCCTAATTACTATGTCAGTTATACTCAGATGTGTCAGCAACAGCAAACTGGAAGTTCAGCATCTCTAGATATTCAACCAGTAATGAACTCTCAAGTTCAAATTCCAGCTGCTCAACAATATTCCCCCATCATCCATCAATAAATTCCTCAAACTCCAGCTCCACAGAGTGTTCAACATGCTTATGTTGCTACCACAAATCCTTCAAAACAGACTGTTCAGATTGCTGAGGAACATCTTGCTTTATTCACCACTTTTATGTCAAGCTATGAAGCTTTCATGGCTAGTAGACTCACTGTTCCAAATGTCTTGATTGATGATCTTCAACAAGTAAACCCTGATGATGTGGAGGAAAATGACATCAAATATTAGATGCCAATGGTGGTGTACAGGGCTAAGAATTTTGCTAGACGAATTGGAAGAAAGATGTTTGGTGTGAACAACTCAAGCAAAATTGGTTTTGATAAATCAAACTTGAGATGTTACAACTGTGATAAACCAGGTCATTTTGCTAGAGAATGTACTGGACCCAAGTCTGGTGGTCAAGCTGAAGGACCCAAAAGAATGGTCACTGTGGAGATTGAAACAAAGAAAGATAAAGCAAGTACTTCTGGAGGTAACAAAGCATTGGCTTCATAAACTAATGCTAAATATGATTGGTCAGACCAAATGGAAGCTCTTGATCTGAAGTTGTCTACAGCTTTGATTGCTAAAATTGACACTGAGCCGAAGGAGGAAGAAAATTTGTTTGCTGAGTTTGTGTCTGATGATCTGTTGGATCATTTGTTTGGTAAGAAGAAAGACAAGAAGGAAGAAGTCAAATGTGAGGTAAGTGCTGAGAAGGAAGAAAAAGAAGAGAAGGTTGTTGATAAGGAAAAGAAAGAAGCTGAAGAGTACACTGTTAAGCCTCCAGTCAAATATCAGGTTGAAGATCTAAAGACTGTTGATGTTGCTACAGTAGAAGAACCAGTTGAGGCTATGAAAGCATTCATGGTGAAAAAGGTTGAAGAATCTGAAGGAGAAAGCCCAGAACCAAAGGTATATGATGATTTATGCACAAATATATGTATTGAGAAAGTTCAAAGGTACAGAGTTCATAATGAGAACTTGATAATGGAAGTTGAAAAACTTCAATATCAAGCTCGAAAACATAAGTCAAATGAAAAGATTTTTAAAGAAAAACTTGATAGTTTAAATAAAACGGTGTACAACTTACAATTAAATCTTCATGATAAAGAATGTACAAATAATGATTTGACTAATAGAAATAATAAACTCGCCTTAGAAATCAATCGACTCAACAATGAACTAGCCTCGGCAAAATTGAATGTTGAAAAGTTTGAACTTTCCTCAAATATGGTTGAAGGTATTATCAAATCTCAAATGACACAGAAGATAAAAGGAGGAAAATGTGGTGTTGGATTTTCTAACATCGCTCTTCCAATTAATCATGATTATTCATGTTTGCCTTCATCTGATGTCATTTCTGATTATGATATGAGTTATGGGATAGGTTTTTCACCTTCCTCAGACTTAAAACCTTCAGTCAAAATAAATCTGACTGTTGATCCTATCACAATAACTAAAACAAAACAATCAACTGAAAATTTTTGTGCAGATAATGTGAAGGTGGATGCTTTGGTTGAAGAGTGGGACAGTGATAGTGAGAGTGAGAATAAAAGTGAGAGTTTAAAAAATAAGAATGTAAACAATTTCAAATCTGATTGTAATCAAACTTCATTGGGGAATGAAAAGTATGTTGATTTAAATGAAACAAGATCAAATATAAACTGTAATTTGAAAGAAAGTCAAAGGGCAAATTATAAAGTAAATCTTGAAAAAGATTTTAAAAATAGATTTGTTTCTAAAGGTTTAATTGAAGATGAAGATTATATTTTTAAAGAAACGAATTTTCGATTCTTTAAAATAAACTTCATCAGAATGCTAACCCTGTGAAACAAGATATGTGTAGCCCAGATGTGCAAAAGATTGCTCCTTCCTCATCAATTCTGAAAATTCAAAAGCTTGGTCTTTCTCCAGCTTCTATTCGAATAACAAAGCCTGGTCCTTCTCCAGCACATTCTAAGACTGGTTCAATTCCAGCATCATCCATTCCAAAAGTCACAGCAGTTAAACCAAATGAACAAGCAAAGATGAACAAATCACCCATTTCCTCGAATCTGTCTAAGATGAACAAGCAATTATCAAATGAAGCAAAGATTCGAGAGACTGTGCAGAAAGTTAAACCAAACAGTCAATCTGACTTTGGTTTCTATGACAATTTTCATAATTATCATCCACAGTTTGTTTTCCACACACAACAAAGGAAATGTTATCAGTGTGGAAACATAAATCATCTTGCAAATAATTGTCCTTTTCGACAAAAATCACTAAGCAAACAACGATTTCATAATTCTATTGCTTACAATAGAAAATTGTTTTTCACTCGTGGAAAATTTTCAAAACCAATGAAATCAAAGGTTGAGAATGCTAATGATGTCGAAAAGAACAAGAATTTGAAAAATAATTTAAAAGATAAAATCAAATTGAGAAGTATTAATGAAAAGACTGATGTGTTAAACAAATATAACAATCTCAAATATTTTTGTCTAACTGCAACACAGAATATGCTCAAGTCGTGTTTGACTTGGGTACCAAAGACAAGTAATTCTTTTACTTATGCAGGGACAACCGCAAAAGCTTATTGAAAGCCTATGGCATGTAGACAGCGGTTGTTCAAGACATATGACTGGGAATTTATCATTACTTCGGGATGTTCAGTCATATAATGGTGGAAGAGTGATTTTTGCAGGTGACAAAGGAGGACGTATTACTAAACGTGGTACAGTTACAAATGGTGTCCTAAGTTTTGAGAATGTGAATTTTGATGAGGAATTAAAACATAACCTGCTAAGTGTGTCTCAAATTTGTGACAAACAATATTCTACACACTTTACTAACAAAGAATGTTTAATCATAAAGCCTGGTTTTGTAATTCCTGATGAATGGGTTTTGATAAGGACTCCGAGAGACAATGATACATATCTTCTTGATATGCATTGTTCTAATTCTTTGGTAACCGCTTCATGCTTATTATCCAAAGCCTCGGAGAATGACTCCATGTTATGGCATCGTCGATTGGGACATGTGAATCTTAAAAACATGAATAAACTGGTACGTGGAAATCATGTCATTGGTTTACCCGAAAAAGAATTTCAATTAAATGAACATTGTCTGTCATGTTCAAAGGGTAAACAACATAAACTTCCTCACAAACCAATTGCACACAACTCAATCGAATCAATCTTACAACTCTTACACATGGATCTATTCGGTCCAGTGAGTGTTTTAAGTTTGGGTCGAAGATCTTATTGTTTAGTTGTTACTGACGATTTTTCTAGATTTACTTGGGTGTTTTTCTTAGCATCTAAGGATGAGACTCCACATCTTTTGATCAAGTTCATTAATTTGGTGGAGAATCAGACAGATAAAAAGGTTAAATAATGGAACGGAGTTTTGTAATCAAACGTTGAATGAGTTTTGTGAATCCAAGGGGATTGCTAGATAATTTAGTGCTGCAGGCACTCCACAACAAAATGGTGTTGCAGAACGAAGGAATAGAACACTCATTGAAGTTGCTAGAACTATGATATCTGCTGCCAAATTACACTATTCTTTTGGGCTGAAGCAGTAAACACTGCATGTTATGTTCAGAATCGTGTTCTAATAAATAAAAGATTAAATATGACTCCTTATGAAATATTTTATAAACATAAACCCAAAGTCAAATATTTTAAAGCTTTTGGTTGTTGTTGTACATTGTGACATACAACTGAATCAACCTCAAAATTTTCTAAAAAGGCTGATGAATGTTACTTTGTGGGATATGCAGCTAATAAAGTTGCATATCGGGTTTATAATAAAAGAACAAGACAAATAATTGAGTCATTTAATATTGATTGGCACGAGCTTAACATAACTGATGCAGGTTCAGCTCCTTCATGGGTTTATGATTATGAATCTTTGTTCATAAATTTTAAAATTTCTAAACCTACTTCTGCAGATACTAATTCTCAAGCATTTTCTTTGGAAAACAAAATCATTGAGGAAATTCCATCTCTTATATCTGATGATTCTGCAATTCCATCATCATCCAAGCGTATTCCTACTGCTTCTGTGCATGTGTCTGAAAGTTCTGATTTATCGACGATCTTTCAGAACAAATTCCTAATCAGGAGTCGGAACAATCAATGACTTCACCATTGTCTTCATCTTCTTCAGAAACTATTGATACTCCAATAGAAGTCATTCAAGTTCCATTTGAAGAATCTCCAACTGTGTCTAATGCTTCTGAAAATCACACTTCAGATGACACTTTTGAAGAAAATATTATGTATCAGTCTAGAAACTGAATAAGTGAATGCAAATGTTGAACACGTCACTAACTTGGAAGATGAGATTGTTGCAGATGATATTCCTCAACTGAGAATCCATAAAACTCATCCAACTGACGCAATCATTGGTCCATTGCATGAAGGTGTAATTACCAAAAGTCGATCAGGGGCAATCAACACATGTTTATATGCTTGCTTTCTATCACAAATAGTGCCCAAGAATGTTGAAATGGCACTCAAGGAAAATAGTTGGATAGAGGCAATGCAAGATGAGTTGATGCAATTTAAGAAGCTAATGTTTGGCATCTTGTAGAACTTTCGAAGGATAAGCTTCCGATTGAAACAAAGTGGATATTTAGAAACAAAACGGATGAAAAAGGTGTTATAGTTCGGAACAAAGCACGTCTTGTGGTGCAGTGATTCTATCAAATTGAAGGATTAGATTATGAAGAAGTGTATGCTCCAGTTGCAAGACTTGAAGCAATACGCATTTTTTAGCCTTTGCTTCATACATGAATATCAAGGTGTATCAGATGGATGTCAAAACTGCGTTTTTATACGGGGAAATGAAAGAAGAAACCTATGTTTGTCAACCTCCTGGTTTTGAAGATCCAGATCATCCTGATTATGTTTACAAGTTGGATAAGGCATTATATGGTTTACATCAAGCACCTCGTGCTTGGTATGCAACTCTGACTGAACATTTGCTTGCAAATGGTTATTCACGAGGAGCTATCGATCAAACCTTATTCATTCGTAAATCAGGCGATGACATTATTCTGGTTCAAATCTATGTCGATGATATCATTTTTGGGTCTACAAATGATAGTATGTGCATGGAGTTTGAAGAAGTGATGAAGAAGAAATTCGAGATGAGCTCTCTTGGAGAAATTTCATTTTTCTTGGGTATTCAAGTTACTCAGTCTAACACTGGTATTCTCATTCATCAAGAAAAATATGTTCAGACTATCCTTGAGAAATACAAGTTTCAGGATTCCAAAGTCGCTCCAACTCCTATGTCTTCTCATCCTACTCTCACTCCAGATCCATTAGGAGAATCAGTTGATCAACATCTGTACAGATCAATGATTGGTTCACTCATGTATCTCACTACAAGCAGGCCGGATATCATGTTTCCTGTTTGTCAGTGTGCCCGTTATCAAAGTGATCCAAAAGAATCACACTTGAAAGCTGTCAAGCGGATTTTTAAGTATCTCAAGGGTCAACCTAAACTTGGTCTTTGGTATCCTCGAAATTCCGATTTCAATTTATTTGCTTATACTGACAGTGATTATGGTGGTTGCAATTTAGACAGAAAATCGACTACAGGAGGATGTCAATTTTTGGGGAACCGACTCATTTCCTGGCAGTGTAAAAAGCAAAACACTGTTTCAACATCCACTGCCGAAGCTGAATATGTGGCTGCATCGAGCTGTTGTTCCCAGCTTGTCTGGATTCAGCAACAACTTCTCGATTATGGTCTCAACATATATGACACACCAATTTGGTGTGACAACACGGTAGTACTGAACATCGTTAAAAATCCCATTCAACATTCCAAAACTAAACACATTGACATCCGAATCCATTTTATCCGTGATTGTTTTGATCATAAACTTATTCATTTAAAACAAGTGCCATCAACTGAAAACATTGCTGATTTATTTACCAAGGCATTTGATAATTCTCGATTTGATTTCCTTATGTAATCATTGGGAATGATTAACTTTGGATAAATTGATTTCTTAAATCTTCACAAAAAGATTTTTCATTTTTAGGGAATAAAATTGTAATTGTTTCTTTTCCATTAAAAGACCAATCACAATTTTAGGTGGAGAAATTAGAAAAACAAATTCTGAAAAATATTTTTGGTTTTAGGGGGAGTCAAGATTAAAGAATTGTTACAAAGAAATTTTCATGATTAAATGAGAAATGATATTACAAAGTTCTAAACGAGTCTAAGTACTTTACAAAGGCTTTTATATAAAAAACATAATCCTACTTGAGTGATTATACTTGAATGAAAGACTTGGATTATGATTGATGTGTCAATAGGCTTTGCTTTCAAAAATGAAAAGATCATACTTGAGTGATTATACTTGAATGAAAGAAATATGATTTAGTGGGGAACATATCAGGATTCTGTGAAAATACCAAAAATATTCTAACACAGACTGAGAGGTATATTCTTGTCATACTCAAGCCTGTTATTGTTTGATTCAGTGATTATCATATATAACTATATATATATATATATAATATAGAAACAACAAAAAGACATGCAAAAAAATAAAAAGACAAAAAGAAAATAATTGAGCAAATAATTGAGCAAAAAGATGCCAAAAGGCCATATAGGATATAAGATGCCAAGGTGCAAAAATCAAAAAATATGTCTAAAGACATACATACTATATGGTATATATTTTCTATTTTGAGAATATTTTCTGATCACGGAAGGCAAAATCAAAAGATGGGGCATGTAAGTCCGGATGGCTTGTAAGTCCTAAACATCTTGAGAGGGTAGACGTAAGTCCGGATGGCTGTTAGTAAGTCCTTAAACTTGTTAATATTTCGTGTTAAGAAATATTTCTCAGGCTAGTTATGCTCAAATAGTTATATTTTAGGAATAAATAAATGATATCACTGATCAACAATACATGGTTTAAGTCAATTTGGGGTGACTTGAAATCTCAATAGTGTCTTGAAGACTAATAAGTATTTTACTAAAGTTCTGATTGTGGGATCCACTGAATTATATTAAATCATACAAAACATGATAAGTATCACTCTTTATGTTTCTGAGTAAAATCTGAAGTATAAGTTTAAAAAGGACAAAATATATTGACAATCAACTTAACAAGTTTATTTTAAATAAAGCTGGACAGAGTCTTGACTTGACAAAGAACTATATGATCTCATTATGAAAATTCTTACAAAACAATTTTGATCAATAAACAATTCAGATCTTGATTCTTTATTTGTTTTTATTATTTTGTTATTTTGTGTGTATTGTTTTCACTTTACTTTTGTTTTTGTTTAGGATAAGACAAGTAAATAACAGATAAATTTTTTGAAAAATTAAAGATTCATTAAATTAATTGGTCATTTGGTAAATAAAACATTTTGTAGACATAAATAATTGATAATAAAAGATTTTGAAACACAAGAAAATTTAAAAATTTGAAAAATTGAAAACTTTTCAAAGTGTCAAACTCTAGCGCGAAAGAGGGTTGTCGCGCGAAAAGCTTGGCATGCGAAAGGGTTTATCGCGTGAATCACTTGACTTTTAAATACCATTGGTCAAAGGCGAAAAGTCACTTTTCGCTTCATCTCCCATCCGAAAACCTCTTTCGCTTCCTGTTGGACCAAAAGAACCAATGAGCCAAGATCAGGAAAACCTCTAAGTCCCACATGACATCACAACAACTGCTGAAGACTCCCATCAGCTGTTCTGACAAAGTCTGAAGAATCAACAGCTGAAGTTCAAAGAACTGAAGTACAACAGCTGAAGATCCCAAAGTACTGAAGATAAGTACTGAAGTCTAAAGTACTAATAAACACAAGTACTGAAGACTTCAAGTACTGAAGACAAGTGCTGAAGATCAAAGTCTGAAGAACTGAAGAACTGATGAACAACTGCTGATGCACAGTCTGAAGACAACGACTGAAGACATCAGCTGATGACAACTACTGAAGTCATCAGCTGATGAATCATCTGAAGACCAAAGTCTGAAGACCAAAGTGCTGAAGTTTCAGAGTTTGTCACAATAGCTAAGAAGTCTTCTTCAGTTGTTGTGATGGTTTATTTTCTTTTCAGTAGTTTTATGTTTTTCATTTCAGTAGTTTGTACAACAGCTGAAGAGTTTGTTCTTCAGCTGTTATAGTTCAGTAGTTGTAAACGACTGAAGAGTTTGTTCTTCAGTCGTTATAGCTTTTCAGTAGTTTCCTTTTCAGTACTTGTAATAGGTAGAACACTTAGGAAATTTTGTAAGAAGATGTCAGCTATTGTGACATCTTCAGTAGTTGTGTTCTATCAGTAGTTAGTTAAATAATTGTTTAATGTCAGTGGAATCTGACAACAGTATGGGTCATTTGCCTATAAAAGGGCAGTGACCTGAATGTATTCCACGCCGAAACATGTGAAATAAACGAATATTATTCCTTTTGAGGCAGAATTATTCTCTCTCTCTACAATTTACTTTACATGCAATATTCCTTATGTTCTTGCATTAATTGCTAATTATCATGCTAATCCGCTGCGAACACAATCTAATTGATCAAACTAGAGGCTGAGATCCTAACAAATGGTATCAGAGCAGGTTAATCATTGATCGATTTCACTATTGATCATTTGAAACTGCTCTTTTGATCTCTAAGTTTGATCGAATTAGCAATTTGCAAGAATTAGCTGTAGAGAGAAAGATTCTGTTGTTTCTGGCCAAAAAAACTTGAGGTTCTCTTGGTGGTTTTGAGCTATATTTGTTTTGTTTAAACTTGAGTTTGACTAAAAACTGAGATGACTACACCAACAAACGATCCTCACAATACTGGTTCCTCAACCAAGCCTCCGATGCTTGTGAGGAATGAGTACAACATATGGCAAAGACGTATGCTTCACCACTTGTCTGTCAACAGTGCTGGTTGTTGGAAGTTAGTGGTGCATGGACCATACAAGCCTATGGTGAGCGTCCCTGAATCTAATGAACAGGTTCCAAAGAAACCTGAACAATATTCGGACGAAGATCTAAAGCTGTTCGAGATTGATGCTAGAGCCCATGGAATTTTAGCCATGGCTATTCCAAATGAGATTTACTCAGGGATCTTGCATCATGAAACTGCTCATGACCTATGGGTTGCTCTAAAGGAACAATTTGGAGGAACTGATTCGGTCTTAGCAAACAATAGGGAAATCCTCGCCCAAATATGAGACATTCTCATATAGAAAGGGTGAGACTCTGACCTAGCAGTTTGAGCGGTTCTCTTGTTTGATTTCTGAGCTGAAGATGGTCAAACAAGAGTACTCTAACAGCCTGATGAACAACAGGTTCCTCAGATCACTGCCTGAGAGATGGGACACTTATACCATTGTCCTATGCTCCAGTGCAAATCTGGAAACTCTATCTCTCACCCAACTTCATGGAAACTGCTCACTTTTGAGAGAGAGATAGAGCAAAAGAGGAAGTTGTCCACCTCTGGCAAGCTCGCTGATGACTTTGTTCAAGGAAATGCTGCCTTGATAAGTCAGGAGTCAGAATATGCTTCATCAGAAAGTTCTTATGATGAGCATATTGATTTCTCTACCAACTCAGAACAAGCTTTTGTTGGTGTAGGTAGTAGTTCAGGAGGTAGTAGTGATAACTGGTGCTTCTTGATGGAGGATTTGAAGGGCATTCCAGATGATGATCTGGAAGAGATGGATATTTTGAGCCAAATGGCAATGATCAATATCAGATCTCAAAAGTTCTACAAAAGAACTGGTAGGAAATTCTCTGGTCTCTCTCGCAAAACCAAAGTTGGTTTTGACAAGAGTAAGTTGAGGTGTCACAAGTGCCAAAGGCTTGGACACTTTGCTAGAGAGTGTAGATCATCTAGATCTAACTCCTCTGCACCCTTTATGACTTTTCCAAGCAATAGCTCACAGCACAGAGGGCAACCTTCCTCCAGTTCTGGTCATCCATCACAAGCACAGGCATCACCTGCTTATTTTGTGCCTCAGGGGTATATGCCATACTCATACCCCTGCTACAACGTGCCTCAGTCCAGTCAAACTCAAGCACCCTCGGCTTAACCACCACAGGCTCTTCCTGAGCCTCAATCTTCCCCATCTCATCATCAAACACAACCTCAACAACACAGCTTCTTCACCCCAGGAGTTGTTGACTGGAGTAGTCTACCAGATGATCTATCTGGTCAGGAACAACTACTCCAAGGTGCTGGTCAACATGGTGGTGATAGTCCTTTTGGAAATCTTGCTCTGATGGCCCTTGAGTCTGCTGAGGGGTCATCATCTAATGCCTCATCACAGGTATTGTGAATCCAAGGATCGCGATTCAGGAATTATCAGTATTAAAATAAATCAATTTAATGATCGCGGAATTATCACTAATTGACGTTTAATTGTTTTGAATGATTAATGATGAACACAACCACAGAAACACAATAAATACGAAATCAATAATAATTCAAATGTATTTCATTAACTATACTGTAATGATTACAAAAGAATAATGAATAACTATGAACAATCGAATTCTGTGAATCGAATGATGTTTGATGGTGATGTGACGGCAGCTAGGGTTGCACAATGAACTCTTGACAGCCGTAATATTGATTGATTGTGTTCCCCGAGATGTGAAACCTAGACTCATATTTATAGATGATTTGAGTCGGTTTAGGAAACACCGGATCTCTCGGGATTTGTTATGATTGTGTTGACTTGTTTGACTTCTTGGTATTTGCAATCGCACAAGTATAATGTTCCTCCGCAGGAGTCTTGTCGTCCGTAGCACTTTTGTTCTTCCGTAGATGATTGGTCTTCCGTAGCAAAGTTGTTCTTCCGTAGGAAATTCTTCTTCCGTAGGAGTCTTCACTTCATGGTCCTTGATCATCCGCAGGAACATGTACTTGGTCATATTGTCTTGTAAGAAACATATCTACGGATTAACAAAATTGTTCATCCGTAGATGTTTCTTACACTTGGTCAATTCCAGGAATCCGTCCAAGTATATTGTTTTTCCCTGTCAAGTCACAAATCAACACACATATATATGGGGTTATCCTATAGATTCAAAACACATATATATATATTTTGACTGTTACAAATATTAATTACAAGACTTGATTTTCAAGTACTAAGCCTATACAAAAATGATCTAGCCCTATACAATCTAGATCTAACAATACTCCCCCTTAGGCTTAGCTCCTTGTAATCAGTGTTTCAAAACTGCTAGCTCCTTAACTCTTGATATGATTTTGTTGTAGAAGTAAGA
Source organism: Flaveria linearis (assembly GCA_024085815.1). Lineage (NCBI taxonomy): Eukaryota > Viridiplantae > Streptophyta > Magnoliopsida > Asterales > Asteraceae > Flaveria > Flaveria linearis. The sequence goes on along the minus strand of CM044017.1, from coordinate 41,347,034 downwards.
TACAGCTGCCTTTTGATCATCATACTTGTATTTGATCTCCATTTTGCTGATCTTCTTCAGAGTCTCGAAGCCAAGTCCCAGAACATCCTCCTCTGTAGTGAGAGTCTCCAAGACTCTGTCATTCTTCACTACTTCAAGTTCATCTTGTTCGGAGAGGCGAAGTTCTGTGACTTCATCATACTCTGTTCCCTTCAGCAAGCCTGCATTGTGTCTGCGTCGTTTGTAGGCCTTTGCATGAAGTTTGTCAATCACTTGTATCATGTGAACATGCAGGAACAGATCATTTTGAGCTGCTTCATCATTCAGCTTCGGAAAGAATTTGTCATGAAGATAGGAAGTGTAGCTTGGATGAAGCAACTTGATTTCCACAGGATCAAAGATCCTGATCTTTTCTGCTCGTTTGTTCTCTGCATTCCTCAGCAACACCAGTTCCTTTGTCCTCTCTACATATCCCCATTCAGTGATAGGGAGTGTGTATTGAGTCCCTTCAATGTGCTTGATGGCTGCTGAGGTTCTCTTGTTGTAACCAACCCTCTTTAGAAATTCATCATCTACTAATTCAGAGGCATTGGACTTGTATCTTTTCAGTCCTTGACTTCTTCTTCTGTGCTCTTCATCATCTCTCTTAGCACCTATCAGCACATCATCTTTGAACCTTGTTTTCAGTTGACCCACTCTGCTAGAGAAGTCCCTGCCTCTCGGATGTATTGGATAATTTGTCATGGTAAGGCTTTGCAGGTCCTTTATATCATTCTCAGGAAGGCAGAGAACTGAAAACACATCATGGAAGTATTCAACTCTTCCTGATGTCCTCTTGATCACTACACAATCCCACTCTTGATCATATTTCCATGCCATGATCTTGTTCTCTTCAGCTGAGTTGGGAGTTGTGAGGTGATTAACCAACTGAATCAGAGTGGACTTCTGATCAGTGATTTCTCTAACAGTGGTACCAAGGGGCCATACTTTGCCAGGGATGACTTCCCTTGGTTCCCTGATGAGCTTATCTTTTGCTTTATGCTGATCCTTTGGTTCCATAGTTATTGGATCAGCTGAGAGTTTGATTTGTTTGTCATCAGTTGGATGAGGAGCTGTGGTTCTGAATTTCACACCTGTTTCCAGTTCCACTTTCATTACATGCTCCATCATCCTTCGAAGTTCTCCAGTGGTTCTACCTTTAAGCTCATGAGATTTGTAGTTGTGGCCCTGTAACCAGCAAGTCATATTGTACTTGGTAAGTTTTGCTGTGTCACAGTGGCCCAGATCCTTCCTTATCTTCTCCAATGATTGAAAAGTTGTAAAGGCTTCATAATCACAATTTGGGATTATGAACCTTGCAAACTCAAACTCTTTCAGAGCATTCTTCATTTCAGAAGTGTTCATCCTCTCAACCATGTCATATGGAAAACCATGGTTGATGAGGGTCATAAACATGCTCGAATCAGGCCTCTCTTCCATGATGTCAGCTGTTGTTAGAAGGTCATCGGCCTTTCCACCCTTTTCTTCAGTGGGGGACTCAATTCTTGTCAGTTCCTCCCACTCTTTCTCACTGTCATCATCATCCGTGGATGGTACCTTCACAGTAGACACATCTACTGAAGGTGTAGGTGCAGGGGATGGAAGTTTTGGTTTCTTTGGAGAGCTTTCATCTTCATGTTTCTTTTGAGTTGCTCCCATGTATTTTCTTTTCCGGGTGTATGAGATCATTTGCTTAGCAGCTTCACCCGACTGTTTTGGTTGAGTACTTGGTGCTTCTTTTGTTTGCAGAGTAGATATCATCTTTTTCAGCTCTTCTATTTCTGCATCTTTCTTTTTGATCAGTTCAGCTTTCTCATTTTGCTCAGTCTTCAAAGAAGCCTCCAACTCTTGTTCTCTATTCAACAATGCATCAATGACTTCATTGTTGCTTAGAGCATCTTCTCTCAGCCTTTTTAGTCTAGCATCTTTCTCCGTCAGCTCTTCATCCTTTTCTTTGATTATACCTTTCAGCTCTTGAATTCTTTCTTTTCTCTTATTTGATTTGAGTACTAACTTGTTGTACTCAGCAACCAAATAGCTTTTGCTGACAGGAATGTCTTTGTCACTTAAATCATCTTCATGGTATGCAATGACATCCTCAGCAGATCCTTGTACTTCCCCATGCTCATCAGCAATTTGTTCATCTTTTAATGAAGATATGGGCTCAGTATGAGCTGATGCAGCTTGTTCTTCTGTGTGTGTGGGTGATAAAGGAACAGTACTGGCTTGAGATAATATCTCTGTGTCTCCTGAGTGTACAGAGTGTACAGACTCAGTTATCTTAAATGGTTCAGTGCCAGCACTTTCCGGTGATGCATGTTTTGGAGATTCTGGTGGTGGTAGTACAGGGGATTGAGCTTGTAATGGAGAGAAAGGTTGAGTGTGATGTGATGAAGACTGAGAAGGTGATGATGATTGTTGTTTGGCTGGAGATGTTGGCTCAGTGCTTTTGGTGGATGATGATGAGATTAGCAGAGGTGATTGATGTTGATGAATTGGTGAGGTTGGTTGGGTGTTCAGGCTTGTTGGTGATTGTGATTGTTGAGGGGATGTTTGGCTAGGTGTTTGATGTTGGAGTGGTGGAGTTTGGGTTGATGATTGTGATGTTGATTGGTGTGGTGAGTGAGATGCTTGTGCAGAATCAGCAGATGATTCTGCTTCATCTGCCCAAGCCAACTCTTGTGGCAAGTCTGCTTGAGGATCTATTACATGCGCGAACATTGGCATATCTTGACCCTGATACTTTCCACTAAGCTTGTTTAGCACGGCTTTGCTCAAGTGTGCTTGAACAAACACATCTCCAACTCTGTCCAACCCTGGTAGTTCTGAGTTGATCACCAGTTGCAGGAATCTCGGGAACATGTACATCTTGTCATTCTTCTGCAGTTTGACTTGTTCACTCAGACAATTGAAGATGTTTTTGGCGTAGTTATAGATTCTCCCTTGAATATCCCAATGATCCCAGATGATATGTGCCTGGAGAATCTGTCCAGTCCCGACTTCCTGTTTGACATGCATTTCAGGTAGGTATGGCACAAGAATCTATATGGTTTGCACAGCCTACCCTTTTTGATTTCCCCTTTCTCATAGTCACCATCATACCCCATCAGATTGAATATTTTCTCAATGTATTCATTCTCGAATACATCGGGGTGACCTATCTCTCTATCACCCAGTTCCAAGCATCTTCGTATGATGTTTTCAGTGATTCGTAGACGCTTGTTCCTAATCTCAGCCACAATTACTTCTTCATCATCTTGTTCTTCAACTCGTGCTGAGTTCCAGAAATCGATTATGTGCGCCTGATGGATCACAGGCTCAGCCGTCAAGGCGTAGAAGAGCCTTGATCGTCGGAGATATCTTATGATATCTCGATATCCTTCCGCCGCAGGATCATCAGCGTTTAAGAACGCGCACACATTATGTTCTTTGGCGAATCTATTATCCACCTGTAAAGAAAATCAAGTTAGAAAACATGCAGTTGAATCGTTTGAATGTCAATAACCGATTGATCAGTTTCATACTGATGTTTAAGACATGATTTACCTTTGCAATAACAGTAATTGATTACAGGATAATTGATGATGTGTTCTTGGAACGGATATTTTAAATTTGAAAAAGAGGGAAAATGGGCGATTTTCTAGGTTAAAAGTGAAAAAGTGCTCTGTAAAAATATCAGAAACCTTATTTATAGGGGAACATATTAATTTCTTTTATTAATTATGTTCTTTTATTAATTATGTTGGGCCCACTCCCATTCATTCCTATCCGTATACCAAGTGTTAGAATGCATTACTTCTTTCGCAGAACATCTGCGGAACCTTGACATCTGCGGATGTCAACATCTGCGGAACCTTACATCTGCTGATGTCAACATCTGCGGAACCTTACATCTACGGATGTAAAAGTTCAACCAATGCATTTGTTTTGCTGCTGAATCAGAAATCACATAATACTTCTACGGAGGAGAGGTATTACTGAAACTTCTGCGGAACATAAAGTTTTTAAAACTTTAAATGTATGATATCTACTGAGTAGAATCACATGTTGATGTTGGACATTGTTGACTTTATTTGCATGGCAATTAAGTACATGGAAGCAAGTTTCCTGTATCCTGCATTCAAGTTAGTGCTCAAGTTCCAATTCCTTCAAAGTAATTCAGATCAATTATCAGCTTTTATTGTTTTTCATGCATGAACTACTCCCCCTAAATTTGTGATTAATGTGAGACAGTTACATTTATCATAAATTTAAGTTGTAAACAGACATGACAGGCATATGACAGTCTAAATGAGAGAAAGTCAGTTGAGATAACAATTAAACATCTGACAAACAGTTACATGCATGCATATAGATATAGAGGGATCATACTATAACTTGGCTTCTGCTGATGTTGATTAGTTGATTCAATACATACCTGATTGCAAGTATATAGATCCACTTAAATTCAAACATGAGTATTGTATCAACTAGGCATGCTATTTATCATGTTGTGAAGTTTGTTAATCAGTAGCAATCATGAGTCCCACATTCAATTATCATTAGAGTATGTCTTCCGTAGGTGAGTCAAATCACTACATTCCACACTTAATGACTATGTACATTAAGTTATAAGTTCTATCTTAAGACAAATTACAGTCTCATGAATGCTTTGATGTTGAAGCTCTTTGACTTGATGTACAATGGATCACAAGTTATTCCTTTTTGGAGCTGAAATATGATCTTCATAGTCACCAGGTCTTTACTTTCGTAAAACAGAGGTGAACTTTAACCCAGGTCTTTGTTTACACAAAACAGAGGGAGAATGAAGATCACACTTGTTAATCACATTCCCAGGTCTTTGTTCACACAAAACAGAGGGAATATGACTTTGCAAAGATAGAATATTATAAAGTATTTTACATAGTGTGCTTGTGTAAGTGATTTGATCACATCAGGAGAGAACATACCTTCCTGATTCTCAAATGGAATCCTCACAGACAGTTACCTCATGCTTTTAGTTTGGCATGCTCTTAGCTTTGTTTCCACTCAAGATGAACCTACTCACATATCAGTATGATATAAGTCAGATTGAGTTTTTGTTTAATAGCCAAGTATAGTCTACTATCATTTCCCTAATATAATGCATGTATAGATGTTCTATCAGACACTTAATTTATCCTTAATGAAAACTCTGCACAAAGTCAGTCATATGCTTTTGTTGATTTATTCTAAGTTAATCATTCCCAAGATTCTATCAGAAAATTAAATCTAACAGAATCAAATGCTTTAGTGAACAGATCAGCAAGCTGATTGGTTGTGTCTACTTTGACTAACTTGATTAGACCCTTTTCAGAGCAATCTCTCAGAAAATGGTATCTGATTTCAATATGTTTTGTTTTACTATGTTGAACTGGGTTAGCAGTTATAAACATAGCAGCTGAATTATCAATATGAATTGGTGTATGAAGGAAATTGTAACCATAATCAAGTAATTGGTTTTGCAACCAAAGTACTTGAGAGCAACCTGCTGAAGCAGCTATGTACTCTGCTTCAGCTGTGGATACAGATACATTTGTTTGCTTCTTGCACTGCCATGAAACAAGTCTTGGTCCTAAAAACTGACATCCACCAGTTGTCGATTTTCTGTTGTTGTTGCACCCTCCATAGTCACTATCTGAGTAGGAGTAGAGGCTAAATCTCCATCTTTGGGATACCAAAGTCCCAATGCAGGTTTCCCTTTCAGGTATCTGAAAATCCTCTTTACAGCATTCAGATGTGACTCCTTTGGGTCTGATTGATACCTGACACAAACACAAACAGCAAACATGATGTCAGGTCTACTGGCAGTTAAGTACATTAATGAACCGATCATTGATCTATACAATCTTTGATCTACGGATTTGCCAGCAGGGTCAGGCACAATCTTGTCTATTGTTGATGCTGGTGTCTTGCATGAAGTGGAATCAGCAAGATTGTACTTCTTCAAAATTTGATGAATGTACTTTTCTTGATTGATGAAAATGCCATCTGTTTTCTGATGAACTTGTAAGCCAAGGAAGAATGTCAATTCTCCCATGGAGCTCATCTGAAATTCAGATTTCATCAAGTCTTCAAAGCTTTGGCACAGCTTCTTGTTGGTTGATCCAAATATTATGTCATCAACATATATTTGAACCACCAAAAGATCTTGATGTTCATGTTTGAGGAAGAGTGTCTGATCAATTGTTCCTCTCTTGTAACCATTCTTCAGCAGGAAGGATGATAGTGTGTCATACCACTTTCTGGGTGCTTGATGAAGACCATACAAAGCTTTATCAAGCTTGTATACTCTATGTGGATAATCAGGGTCTTCAAATCCAGGGGGTTGAGCAACATAGACTTCTTCATCAATTTTCCATAGAGGAAAGCACACTTCACATCCATTTGATAGACTGTGAACTTCTTGAAGGAGGCATAGGCTAGGAAAACCCTTATAGCTTCAATCCTTGCAACTGGTGCAAAGACTTCATCATAGTCTATTCCCTCTTCCTGGGTATATCCTTGAGCAATGAGCCTAGCCTTGTTTCTCACTATGATACCTCTGTCATCCAGCTTGTTTTTGAATAGCCACCTTGTTCCAATTGGATGTTGACCCCTAGGCAAGTCTACAAGAGTCCATACTTTTTGTTTTCTGAATTGTTGTAGCTCTTCTTGCATAGCCTCAATCCAGCTGTTGTCTTTTAATGCAGCTGTAATGTTTGCAGGAACTGTTTGGGACAAGAAGCAGGTGAACAAACAAATGTTTGCCATACCTCCTTTGTTCCTTGTAGTTCTTGTATTCAGATCTCCAATGATATTGTCTGTGGGATGAGACTTGTGGATTCTGCTTGTTGAGACAGCATCAACTGAAACTGTGGTGTCTAAGTTTGAGAAACCCATTGAAGCAGATGGTGTTAGCTGAGAGGTTGAGTCGATGAAATAATCAAAAGGCTCATGTTCATTTTGATCAGCTTGTGTATGAGTTGCTGCTGGGTTGTCTTCTTCCGCAGGAAGTTCTACGGAAGCAGCATTTTGTTCGTCTGCAGGAGGTTCTACGGAAGCAGCATTTTGTTCTTCCGCAGGAGTAACTGCAGCATCTACGGACGCATTTGTACTTCCGTAGAAGATGCATTACCATTCACGGATGAACATTGTTGGGTTGCAGGCATGGTTTGTTGATTTAACACTTGGTTCAGCAGCTGAGGCAGGACTTACATTTGCGGATACTGATGCATCTGCGGATGTATTTACTGATGTAACTTCATGCTGCTGACTTGATTCTTGCTGAGGTGCAGTTAAAGTTGTACCCTTAGTGGGTCAGCTGTCAGGGGCACTTCATTCAAACTTGGAGGCACAAAGGATAGCATGTATCCGCAGCACCTGCATTGATCAGATAACCAGTGTTAAATGATTCCGTTAATGCATCTATATCAAATAACCAAGATGATCCTTTTACATTAGTAGTAAACATGGATTCATCAAAAGAAACATTGGGAGTCTCTTCAACTATGTTATGTTCTGGAATATAGACCCTATATGATTTAGAAGTGGATGAATATCCAACAAAGAAACCATCATAGGCTTTTTCAGAAAATTTTCCCAATTGTTCTTTAGTGTTCAAAACAGACACATGACACCCAAAAGCTCTAAGATATCCTATAAAAGGTTTCCTTTTAAATAAGAGTTCATAAGGTGTTTTATTATGTTCTTTGACTATCAAAGTTCTATTTTGAACATTGCAAGCTGTATTCACAGCTTCTGCCCAGAAAGTAATGGGCAATTGAGAATCAGCTAGCATTGTTCTGGCTGCTTCTATGAGTGTTCTATTTCTCCTTTCAGCCACTCCATTTTGTTGTGGAGTTCTTGGTGCACTGAATTGTCTTGCTATTCCTTTATTCCTGCAAAAGAATCCAGATCAGCATTAACAAACTCAGTTCCATTATCACTCCTAAAAATTTTAACTTTTAAATCAAGTTGATTCTCAATCTTGATCACAAAGTCCATTAATGTTTCAGATGTTTCACTCTTATGTTTTAAAAAGAAGACCCATGTGAATCTAGTGAAATCATCTACTATCACCAAACAATATTGTCTTTTTCCAATGCTCAGCACATTGGTTGGACCAAAGAGGTCCATGTGAAGCAATTTTAGTGGTGTAGTGTTAGTGTTAATTATTTTGGATTTATGAGACACTCGTGTTGTTTTCCTTTATAACATGAAGAGCAATGATTAGAACAGTGAAATTCTTTCTTTGGTAATCCAATGACTAAGTCATTTTTCACCAATTTATTCATGTTCTTCATGTTGGAATGGACAAGCCTTCTATGCCACAGTTGAGATTCATCTTCTGAAGATTTAGACAGCAGACATGTCTCATGATTAGTGAGTGTTGTGTTGTTCATATCCAAGATATATGTGTTGCCTTTTCTTGATGCTTTCAGAAGGATCCAGTCTGCTGGAACTATAAAACCTGGCTTAAGAATGTAACAGTTAGTGTTATCAAATAGTGTTAAGTAATTTTGATCACAAATTTGGGAAACACTAAGTAAATTATACTGCAAATTTTCACAGTAATTTACTTTTTCAAATGTTAAAACACCATTAGTTACCATTCCTTCACCAACAATTTTTCCTCCCTTCTTATCCCCACCAAATGCCACATAAGAGGCATGTTTATGTTTGAAGTCATGGAGAAGTGCACAGTTGCTGTCATATGTCTGGAACAACCACTGTCGACATACCACTTGTTGTCAGCTCTCCATGATTGTTCCTGCACACAAAAAGAAATTAGTTAGAGTTGACAATCCAAGGCTTAATTGTCTTGGATTTGCCAGTTGTGTCAACAATAGTTACTCCTTCATGAATTAATCTTGAAGTTTCAGTATTAGTTGTTTCTTTTTGATTTGATGTTTGTGAGGATGATTCTGTTGAAGATGAGTCAGGTTTCTGGATGCCTTCATGCTTCTCTGATTCTTTCTTCAAAGTGACTTGTTTTGGTTGGTATTTTAACTTTGGAGAGGATCCTGTAGTTTTGAAAGTTTCTTCATCTTTCAGCTTTGATTGAAACACAGATTCCTTTGGCAAAGTTATCAAAGAAACAATCAGCTGCTTCAGTTTGTTTATCTGACAAATCCACCTTTTTGTGAGGTGTCTTAGACTGTATTGGTGCTTTCTTCTTCAAATCTTGTCTGCAGCAGAGGATCTTTTCTTTGACTTTTGTTGTTCTTTCTGAATCTTTGTCTCTTTGTCACTTTCTGAGGATTGAGAATCTGATTCAGATGATGCATCTTGTGACTTCTTTTTGCTCTTTTTCTTGTTCTTCTTATTAAAATAACATTCCTGAGTTGAATGGTTATTTTTGTCACATATGGCACAGTGTTTGTTGAAGTAACAATCAGCAGTCATGTGATTGTTCATATTGCAAATGGAACAATAGCTGCTGAAATAGCATTCATCAGTATTGTGATTCTTCATATCACACCATTTACAATATTTTTCTGAACTTTCTTCAGATTCATCCTTCTTTTGACTGTGCTTTTTCTCACTGGCTGAAGCATCAGTTGATTTCTTCTTGTTTTTGTTTGGAGCATCATCAGCTGTTGCTTGTTTGCCTTTGGCTGCCATTTGTTGCTTGATATTCACCTTTTTCTTTGCATGTGTGTTGGTCTCTCTTTTTACCTCGTCCGCAGAATCAGCTTCTCTCTTCCGTTGCTTTTCTGCGGATTCAGAAGATTTTGTCTTCCGCAGAAGATCTACGGACTTGGTAACTTTTGCTTTCCGCAGATGTTCTACGGATTCTTCAGATTTCTTTTTCTGCTGATCTTCAACACTTGAATTTTTCTTTTCCTTTGTTGAAGTTTGTTGTTTCTTACCTTTCTCTGAAGACAAAGGCATCTCAGAACTTGATCCGCAGCTATCAACTTTGTGAAGGTTCAGCTCTTGAAGTCCTTCATTCAATTCAGCAATCCTCTTGCAGATAGTCTTCAGCATGTTCCGTTGCTTTGGAGGATACTGCAACTTTGATTCTTCAAGTACCCGCAAGACCAGTTTCAACTTGAACATTCTTACCAATGTTCAGTTGATCAGTATCATGTTCATCAGAATCATCCAAGCATCATACTTATCAAAATCTGATTCATTATGTTTAAGTGATTCAGATTCCGTAGATTCAGTTTCACTTATCTCAATTCATGACTGTTGTTTATGTCAATTTTGGTGCTTTACACAAAATGTTTTGACAAATTGTTAGTCATTGTTTCAGGTAAAGGTGTGTAGTTATCATTAATAGGTGGTGCAACAGCATTATAACCCAACCCGGACCTGTTCTTTGATTCAATATGAGAGTTTAACAACTTCTCATATTGTTGAGATGATAATTGAAACTTCTGAAATTTCACTTCAGTTGATGCATGATCAGCCATGGATTTTGTTAAGGAAGTGGTCAGATGCTCAACTTGGGCTTTTAGGCTGTAATTTTCAGAAACATATTTTTCTAAATCCTTTTGTAAAGAACTTATTTTGATTTGATATAATTTTTGTTCTCTTAAGTGTGATTCATTTAAAATCATAGTTTCCTTTACTTTATCAGCCAATTGTTGAGCATGGACTCTATATCGTTCAACTTCCTCAACACATGATGATGAACATAACCTGTCTTTTACCTCTCTGGCCATAGGAGGAACTTTTTTTCCATATGTGCCATTAATGCTTGATTCTCCTCTATCACTTCCTTCTCATACAAACTCCAGTCACATGTTCCATCTTGAAGGATGATCAGCCCAGTCTCCTTAGAATTGCTTGGTCCTGCTGATGTATTTGTGGCTGGTGGGGATGTTAGCTGAGGTTGTCTATGCAGAGATCTTTGAGAGGTTGATTGCTGATTCTGATATTGTGTTGCTGCTGATTTTGTTGCTGCTGATGCTGATACTGTGGAGATGATTGTTGGTTGCATTCTCTAGAGAAGTGACCATAGAGATTGCACTTGAAGCATCTGACTTTTGATTTATCAACACCAATCTTTGATGTTTTGCTTGCTGCTGCCAGATTTTTATTTCTCCGCAGATATTGCTTAGCTCTGTAAGCAATCATTGCCATCTGCCATTGTAGATCCATCTCTTCTACTACATCAGGAGGGAGTTCCTCCAAATCTTGCTGACAATGTTTGCTGATGTGAGTGAACTTCCAAGATATGCTTGAAAGCTAGAACTAAAAGCTGCAAAGGCTGCTTTTTGTTCTTCAGAATCCAATATGACAGTTATTGGTTCTGATTGTTTGTTATTTTGAGAAGAGTTTGCAGTTGCTGATGTTTCCCTTTTCTCTTCAGATCTTCCTTTTTCCTTTTGATTTTTACTTTGAGATGATTTCTTAGTGGGTTTGGATGCATAAAAACTAACTTCCTCTTCATCATCACTCAAAGTACAAGAGTTATCACTTTCATTGTTTGAGATAAATGCACTTCCATTATTTTTGGTTTCCTTGAAGTGATATGGTGAGACATGAGTTCTCACACTCTTGTTTCTTGATTGTTCATCCAGTTCAAGAGCTTCTACCTTAGCAACCATGTATCCAGACCTGTTGTCTTGAGATCTATGGTATTCTTGAACATGGAGACTGTTTGCTTCCAACTTTCAGGCAAAGTGTGGAGCATCTTCTTGTTTAATTCCTCAGTGGTATATTTCAACTCCAAGATGTTCATCTCAGTAACAAGTTGCATAAATCTATGGAGTTGCTGAGGAATTGATTCACCCTCAATATGATGAAAGTTTCATATTGTGATCTAAGGGTGTCTTTCCTTATGCTTCGGATCTCATCACTCCCTTCACAGAGAGTGTGGAGTATCTTCCACAGGGAATTTGCTGTCTTATATTTTCACACCTGATCAAGATTTCTTCTGGCAAAGCCATACTAAGCAAGCTGTATGCTTTAATATCGACTTTGACCTTCTTGACATCATCAGGTGGCAGGTCTTTAGTGCTGATTGGCTGATTTTTGTCATTATAATCCGGCCCAAGAGTGGGTGGAATATAAGGACCTTGAGTGATGGACTCCCACAAGTCAGAATCTGTGTAGTTCACATGATTCCTGAACTTGATCTTCCAGGATTTAAAATCAGCTTTGGTTTCCAACTTTGGCGGTTGATAAGATCCTCCACCAAAAGTACTCATGTTTAATGCAAAGAATTAATCAAAACTTAAATGCTAAAATTGATAAATCTATCAAAGACACAGATCTAGTATTCAATTGATTTGAATATAGATCTAAATCAAACAAGCAATGAGACAGTGCTTGCTGATCGAGAAGTCGTTGATTTAATTGTTTGAAAATCAATTAAACAATTTAATACTGATAGATCAATTGATCTAAATCAATGAGCACCAATGGCTCTGATACCACCTGTGAATCCAAGGATCGCGATTCAGGAATTATCAGTATTAAATAAATCAATTTAATGATCGCGGAATTATCACTAATTGACGTTTAATTGTTTGAATGATTAATGATGAACACAACCACAGAAACACAATAAATACGAAATCAATAATAATTCAAATGTATTTCATTAACTATATGTAATGATTACAAAAGAATAATGAATAACTATGAACAATCGAATTCTGTGAATCGAATGATGTTTGATGTTGATGTGACGGCAGCTAGGGTTGCACAATGAACTCTTGACAGCCGTAATATTGATTGATTGTGTTCCCCGAGATGTGAAACCTAGGACTCATATTTATAGATGATTTGAGTCGGTTTAGGAAACACCGGATCTCTCGGGATTTGTTATTGATTGTGTTGACTTGTTTGACTTCTTGGTATTTGCAATCGCACAAGTATAATGTTCCTCCGCAGGAGTCTTGTCGTCCGCAGCACTTTTGTTCTTCCGTAGATGATTGGTCTTCCGTAGCAAAGTTGTTCTTCCGTAGGAAATTCTTCTTCCGTAGGAGTCTTCACTTCATGGTCCTTGATCATCCGCAGGAACATGTACTTGGTCATATTGTCTTGTAAGAAACATATCTACGGATTAACAAAATTGTTCATCCGTAGATGTTTCTTACACTTGGTCAATTCCAGGAATCCGTCCAAGTATTTGTTTTTCCCTGTCAAGTCACAAATCAACACACATATATATGGGGTTATCCTATAGATTCAAAACACATATATATATATATTGACTGTTACAAATATTAATTACAAGACTTGATTTTCAAGTACTAAGCCTATACAAAAATGATCTAGCCCTATACAATCTAGATCTAACAGGTATCATCTGAGGCCAAAGCCAAGCTTTGTTCTGAATCATGCATAGCAGCATTTCTTCTATTAGAGAAGCAAATATAGCTTTAATAATAAATCTTGAGCTAGAGCACACTATTTCCAAAAGAAAAGCTGATTTTGAGGTTGTACTAAAGAGAAAATGATAAGATTTACAGCTAAATGCCAAATCAAAGATGGTAAAGCTAGGGAAGATGTACTTCTAGAGAAGTACAGAGACCTCAAGGAAACTCTTGCAAACACCCATTAGAGTATGATCGATGGGTGCAATCATCAGCAAGGGTTTTGAAATGCTTCTTAAGAAGCAATCAGCTTCCAATGTGAAGTTTGGGATTGGTATAATCACACTGCTCCTCCTACAGATTTCACTTCAAGAGCAGAAGTTGAATCTGATGGAGAGAGCAATAACCAATCCTTCTCATCATGTGACCTACTATCTTCTGATTCAGCATCATCAGAGATAGAAGTCAGCAACTAATCAGCAGATGCTACAAGAGCTGATGGTTCAAATGCTGACTGTCACATGATCAAAAAGTTGATCAACTCAGGTGTTGTCTCTAGAAGTACTGAAAGTACTAGAGAGCAAGTGATAACACTTGAAGTTCAAACCTCAACTACTGCCAGCACTGAAGAGAAGAAAACTGACAGTAGAAAAGTTTTGAAGACAACTAAAGAAGAGGTCAGGAAAGCAGGTACTAAGGGAAGAAAACTGCTAGTACTGATAACAAACAGCTGAAGAACAAGTCTTCAGCAGTTTCATCTTCTTTGGTTGATGATCAACACAAGATGAAGAAGAAGACATGTGAGATATGTGGCTTGTTCAATCATCTTACTGATGATTGCTGGTACAAAAGGGTTCCAAACTCAAACAACAGGAGGAAATTAAAGAGCAAATAAAGAAATGAAAAATGAGTTTGAAACCAAGTTTGTACTAGCAACATCAAAGCCTGAAATCCCTAAGCCTAAAGCTAAATCTAAAAAGAAAATAGGAATACTCAGGCAACAGCTGAGGTTGCTCAGAAAAAGATGGTACAACATAGGAATCCATCATCAGCAAACTCTAGTGTCTGAAGAGCTGAAAGCTTTATCATAAAGTCAGACACAACTGTGATGATGGTTCAGCATCTAATGGGAAGAGTCAACCATTTAGATGCTCCTGTGTTGAAACCACAGAAAAGGAAGTCCAAGCCAAAGGTTCCTCTTTTACACCATCTTCTCACCTCAGGCTGTTACACATAACACACCTGTTAGTGCTGCATCTATAGTTATATGTATATATGTTTAGTTAGAAAAACACCTTCCACAAGAGACATTTTAACATTACACAACAAGAATATTGTTGCAAGTTGAAAATATAAATGAGATATTGGTTTTGGGGCTTTATAAGTCCATCTCCACTTTTTCCTCTATATACTTAAATTTCAGTAGTATTATGCGACACATGAATTATTTTAACATTTCTGTAATATTACAACTTGTTTTATTTCCATTATAAGCTTCACACTTTTCACATTTTACAAAAGTACATTGGCATCATTCTTACATTCTAATCATACACAACACCATGATTACATTTTTTTAAAAAGGAAAAATAAATATGTGACAATTTTAAAGCTTATTTTTCCGCTTTTCCTATTCTGCATGCCTTTGTTTGTTTGTTCAATAACTATATCCTATAAGCTGCTTCTTTGTACAAACGGTGGGGCTCCACACACAGGCTTCTTAATCTAAAATGCACTTGTGTTTGGATCCATTTGATAGGTATTTGGTATTAGAGGGGTCTTTGGGTAATTAAGTAAAGGTTTAGGGGGCTAATTGATTGATTGGATTAACATTCTATGATTAGTCCTCCCATTGGGGCTCTATGGGGAATACCCTTCCTCCTCTTGGCTGCCCTGAAACTAGCGGAGGTCGGCGGGGGCGTTGATGGAGTGAAGCTGTGAACTCTAGTGGCATTGTGGGTAATCCGTTGGCGGATATGGCTAGTGCTGTTATACGAGTCATCAGAATCCGATATCCCCATCATCAAATGTTTTTTCTCTGATGAATTCTTGTTTTTTCTTTCAAAATTCTTTGATGTTCCAACAATCTGTTACGATGATAAACATTCAATTAGTAGTTATAAAATATGTGAAAATTAAAAGATTCCGATTTAGGTTTTAATTATAACTTCAAGAAATTAATCATTTAATGTCCATATCACCATTCCCACTCATCACAAGTCAAAATTATATTTTTTTATAACTGTAAACTTACACATATTTGATCATACTTCTAAATCTATATGATTCTTAACTATACGACTCGAACCCTCACCCTTATAAGAGAAAAACCAGTATGTACATAAGTTACAACATATACAATAAGCTAAAAATCCTTAATTGTCAAATTTCTAATCATCTAACAAAAAGGTATCCCATACATCACTTCCAATTTCTATACTTGTTTGTACATGAAAAAAGGGTGTCATATGGCCTGTATGAAATTCATCAATGATGTTACTTCAGTCATTTTCATATCAATTAGACCATATCATATGACCTGTATGATTAGTCATATAACATTCATACTACCCGTATGATTTCATAAGACCACATCTTATAAGACCCATATAATAACTCATAGCACGTAAATTTAGTCAATGCAACACACATACAACCTTATATAATGAGAAATATGTCAGTAATGTGTGATAAGTAAACTACTGGTGTGCATACAGTCCACCCAATAATACAAAACCAGTTTAATCATATAAAACTTGAAATAGAAACCATAATCAATCGTATCGTCATCAAAACTTATGAAAATTACCCAATGACCACCATTGACGAACCACACGTAACAATTTCAATTCGATTACGAAACAGAGTAGTAGGTGAAACAATAAATCCAACATATCCCCAAATTAATTTCATACCAAATTGATCAAATTACCTTGCACCCAAGTGAACAAAACCGAAACGAATCAAGAAGGCTTCGATCGCAGACTTCACACGTGTTAGTAACACCTTTCCCTGGCCTCGGCTGTGGTCGTTCGTTCAAGAACACTACTTTCGCGCTATTGATCACATAAGTCTGTACTGAACTAATGTCCAAAAACTTTTGAATTTCAGATACCCGAATCACATCATGATATGATGATCTTCGTATCTGCAAATCAATGAAAAAATTCACCAATTACCACCATTGTAATGTTAGTCACAGAACTACAGAAACAGAGTAACACTCAAATTTGATGAAAACTGAAAAACTCAAAACAAGATGATTAGATCAAAATTAAGTAAAACCCACAAGCGATTTCGATTGAATTCTAGAAAAGATTACAATTAGAAGCAATTAGAAGAAATACCTGAATCGCGCGATGATCTTCGTGGCGATTGAGGCATAACGAACAAAGGGGACCGTTAATACAATCCAAACAATACATATTGCATTCGGATTTATGCGAATCAGCGTGTAATTTGCATTGAACAAAGAAGCTTTCGCGAAGAAGAGGCTTCAACCATGGTGGCCATTGAAGTTCATCTTCAACAGGTTGTTCAGCACCCTACATTATCATGATCAATTCGTCATCATCAACAACTCAATTTCAAAATCAACAAGAATACACAATACCAAGAATACAAAGTTATAACACAAGATTAAACATTTAAACTCACCATGATAATTGGATTCTTGTGGGTTTGATTTTGAGAAGAACTTTGGTTTATTAATGATGAATTGTGAGAGTTTGAAGGTGGTGGAAATTGGGGGTTTTAGGAAGTGGGTGAAAGCGAATAGTGGTTCTTTTATCCACTCGTATAATAATAATAAATAATAATAATAATAATAATAATAATAATAATAATAATAATAATATAATATAATAATAATAATAATAATAATAATAATTAATTAACCTAACTTTGAGCCCAAAACCTTGCCTTTCAAATAAAATAATATTCGTTAATGACATAGCTATATATTCTCTTAATAATTGTAATCATGTTACTGAATATTATTTCATTAAATAATTTTAAAATGAAAAGAATAAAAAAAGTCATATATACTGTACGGGTGAAATATACAATCGAATAGTAATGTACTAATGTATAATTCCTCCGGTTATGCGTTTAGGGTTTAAAATTTATAAGATGTATACGTAGATGATTAGTAGAAGATTAAGAGGTGTTAAAAATCATATTTATTATTCCTTCTACTTTTCAACTTATTGGAATAATTTGAGTGTTAGTATTGATTTTATTGGATAATATAGTATAAAAATTCAATTGGATATATTCACATTAAAAAATTTAATGTTAGCATCAGGTGATTAGACTATATTTGTTAAGTAGTTTACATAACATTTTGTTAAATAAATTATTTTGATTTAATAGTATAAAGCATACATCATTAATCTTTAGTTTAATGATGATTGGTTTTTCATTAAATGAAACTAATTTTGTTGTGACGAATTTTGTTATATAAATACTATAAATTGTATATAATAATAATTTTGAATAATAACTTGATATTTTACAAATCAGAAATTAACAAAACCAAGGAATACGTGGAACTTAGAAATAACCAACGAGTATTCAAGTATGAAATCAATAAAATATGTATAACGGGTTAGGGCATAAGCATAGCTTAGAATATACACATTCTTTTTACTCGAAACATACATTATAAATACATATTAATCCCTTTGGTCGGTGGCTACAGTGCCACCGTACCAAAGGTGATGCACAGGGTACAACTTTCAAAACAAGCACAAGTTCAAAAGCACAATGTACAACACAACTTTCAAAAGCACAATTTTACAAGCTGCGATGGTTGCGGTGGTGGTGTTGCTGCGGTGGTTACGGTAGTGGTGGTGCTGCGGTGGTTGCGTTGGTGGTGGTGCTGCGATGGTTGTGGTGGTGTTGTGATGGTTGTGTTGGTGGTGATGCTACGATGGTTGCGTTGGTGGTGGTGTTGCGATGGTTGCGTTGGTGGTGGTGCTACGATGGTCGCGGTGGTGGTGGTGCTACGATGGTCGCGGTGGTGGTGGTGGTGTTGCTGCTGACTCAAGTGCCCCCCGAACCGGGCGAAATGGTCGCCTATTACACGGCTCACACGGTGGTGGTGGAGCGGGCGATGGTTGCGGTTGTGGTGGAGCGGCGATGGTTGAGTTGGTGGTGCTGCTGAGATGGTGGTGGTGCGGTGTTGGTGGTGCTGCGATGGTTGTGGTGGTGATGGTTACGATGGTGGTGGTGTTTGCGGTTGTTGTGGTGACGGTGGTGAAATGTGAGGGGAGAGGAAGATATTGAAATGAGTTTTTGATTTATCAGTTTTTGTGGTTGGTGGTTGTAGTCAATGGATCTCAAATTTTTTAAAATACAATTGAATTTAATGGAGTCCAAATGTTAATAAATATTAATTTTGAGAATGAAAATATCATTACAGATTAGCTATATTATTACTAAATATAATCTTAAAATTAAGTTATTTGTTTAAAATTTGATACATAATTAGTGATATCTGTCTTTTTTAGTAAAAAGTTATTTTTTATTTTTTATTTTTATGGTACGAACTTTTCGCTGCTTTTAAAGATTTTTTTGCGTTAATGTGTGTTTGTGTTAACTGATACCTTTTTTAACTGCGTCAACACCGATAATCACAGTTTTAGAAAAAACCCCTCAAACCCAAAATAATCCCGCGGCAACGCGCGGGTTTTAATATCTAGTTCTTATTATGTAACTAGGATAGTTCGAATAAGAAGCATGTGTTATTGGCAAACTTACGAAAACTTGTCAATATATCGAAA
>CM044017.1:41276405-41327853 GCA_024085815.1 Flaveria linearis | reverse complement strand
TTTTAAATTATTAAAAAATTATAACATATTAGTTATACATTTTCATTTCTCAAAAATTATTACTAAAATGAAAATAATACACTGCTATAAACATCACCAACATAAATTCTAAATATTCATTCAATACCTAAGATTAACTTTAAATTACAATAACAAGCACACAAAATAAAAAGTTATAAAAACTAAGTACTTAACATTTTAACATGGACGGGGTAAGCTATGCTAGAAATACAACTGATCAGCCATGAAGCGCCTATGCAACTTACAGGTTCTCTAAATTTTCACCGCAATCTATCAGTTATCCAGTAACTAAATGTTCCATTAACATACAACATAAACACCTTCATTACCCCTCAACGCTTGTGTGGTGTACATATCTTTATTTACTTCAATCCCAAGGGTTTTTCTGCTTGACCTGTCTTTTTCCAAAAACAAAGATTTACTAATAAAGCGATGAAATACACAGACACTTTCATCAACACCGGATGAATCAATCGACCAAATTTATCATCACATATTTCTTCACCACTAATAGTCCATTTTATTGTACGCAAATTCACTCGAACAAGCACCCATTCTTCACTCTGAATACAAAAAGGAAAGTATACATAATCAACATCTAAAAAAGAGGGATACGGTTGAACTTTCCATCACCAAATGAAACAGCATGCTTGCTACACGAATCAATTAAGAAGTCAAAAAATGTGGAGGTAGTATAGTCCAACGCATATTTGACAATCCATCTTTGTATAGCTCTATGTGTCTCCAATTCATCATTCTTAAAACCCAACCTTCAACATGCTGTATAAAAATACATTTATTAATACAATAAAAAGATCTATTAGAATATGTAGAAAATTTTACCGTTGCGCTTAAATAACCGTTAGGTCTGTAACCTAATAACACCCCAAAAATTCTTGTCATGTTTTATGGGTGTTAAAAAAATAGCAGAATAACAAAAAGGGCATCTCCATTTTTATAAAATTCCATACATCTTTTGACCATTTTTCTGATTCATCATCTGAATAGCCCATCTACGTACAGCAGGTCGATTGTTTTGTCCACACCCGGGTTTTGAACATCCGAAGTTGAAGATTCAGATTGATTCTTTGGACGTCTCCATTTACTCATGATCCAACTTGACGATTTAGGAGCGGGTTAGGAAGAGTATTGATTTTCATCCATAGATGTATGAAATGATAAATGGAGATAATTTTGATGGTGAATGAATGTTAAATGAAGTGTCTATTTATACATGAAGACACATAAATACAATGTTTATTTAATTATTAAAATATAATAATTTCGTTTTTTAAATTAGTTTAACTTTTTATTTTTTTTATCTTTGATATGACAGAAGATTCTTTAAACTAGTATATAAGTTGCTATTGTGAGTTCTAGTTTTTCATCAGTTAAAATAAAATGTCATCTAACAGGAGAAACCAAAAGAAACATATCATGTTCTAATCCACCTATTATCGATTTCAGTTCAACTCCTGTAGAAAACCATCATTTTCGTTTTCCTAATTGGTCTCCGAATGTTATCCAGTTTTTCTTCAATGGAGATGCATCTTTTTGTAGGATATCTTGTAAGGTGTCACACCCTCAAAACTCACGTGCGGGGTTTTACCGCGAGGCGTGTGAACAAACCAGGATCATAGTCAATAGTTACTCGGAACGACTCTATATGCCACGTTTAACATAAACCAAACCAGAGTTCAAACTTTAAAAATCATGCGGAAGCGTATTGTAAATAAAACAAACCCAAAGTATGTAAATGTATCATATGGCAAAACACTGCCAACCAAATATTTGAAAACCATAAGTAAAGACGAGTATTGTGTTTGTAGTTTAAATCTTTAGAATGCATGCTGACTCGTGCAGTGCTCCTATCGGCAATCCAGATTATCAACCTGAGAATAGCATACTAAAAGTCAACATAATGGTTGGTGAGTTCAAGAGTTTGCGTATAAACATAACAGTTTAACAATCGTGATATATATAAGCATGTGTATTGTAACAGATAGCTAGTCCATTAACAAATAATATTAATACATAGTGATTTCGCAATTGAAGCTGACTGTGATATGTTTGCCTCCTGTCATGACTTACCATGTCGCGACAAATGTACATAGGACAAATTGCACCCGGTTAACCTCGAGTCATACAGGTGGGGCTCGTCAGACCCAGTAGTACTACCCAGTTTCCCCGCTATTCAATATTAACAATTCGAAAGTGTGAGGACTTTATCATGGTAAACGGCACAATATTAATATTATACACATCTTAAATATAGAAGCGTTTGTAAAAATTACCAGTATGCTATCTCCCCCAAAAGAGATTAAGTAAACAGTGGGGCATAACTCACCTGATACGCGTATTGAGTACTTAGAGTTTACTTGAAAGAAAATGGACAGTCAACCCTCAGAGGTTACCTAGATCATATAAGTACATGAGTATGTGTAAACAGAGAATATGTGAAACCCTAAATGCAATATAACCAAAGACTCAAGGTTTTAGAAGGATAAACATGTTTGACCCAGTTGACCCGTTTGACCCTTTGGTGACATTATGTGTTGTAAACCATTTATACAGACATGATCACATATTATTCATGGTTAACATTCTAATGAATCACATATGATGCTACATTCCCAATGCATTGCTTAAATCATCATACTATGTACATATCATACAAGTCATAAGTTCTTAGCATCTAGCATACTCAATGTGTTCATAACATAACTAGTGTATCATATAAAAGGTCAGATCATGCATAACCTACTTATATGACCTATAACCATGAATTAACATATACGGTTCAAAACAGATAATTTACCAAATAATCATCCATACTAACCACACACATTCAACATGTCCAATACATACCAATACATCAAGATGATTGATTTCCAGTCCAAACATGATGTCCTAGTTACTAATCAACATACAAAACCATACATGATCTCCAAGGTACAAAACACACAACAACCTAATAAAACATTCCATACAACCCAATTAACAGGTCTATCACATTAGGCATCCACAACAAGCATTCTAGCATGATCCTAAAGCCATGAGTAAATCCAATTCCCAATATCCAATGTTCATCCAAAATAAAGTTTCCCTTTTGGGAAAGTTCATCCTAAAATCCACTAAACACCCAATGTATACATAATTCATCCATAATATACTATTTCAAGTTCATAGTAACTTCTTAACATGATCAACATCATCAAATCATCATAACTCACAAATCTCATATTCCAAAAGTTTCCACTAGTGGCAAGGTATGAACTACATGACCCTTACTTGGATTTCTAGCATGATTTATCATAATCCCAATATTCATACAACATCATTAACACCCTAATACCATCAATTCATCATTGAATTATCAAGTTCATGCACAAAAGTTACTATTAATAGTAAGGTATGATCCAAGCATCAAAATCACGAATATCTTGTACAATCCACGTAAACTAGCATAAATACTATCTAACTAACATCATATAATCAACAAACAACATCAATTTGATCAATCAAGGATTTTCCCGAAATCAAGTTTCTAGTTTGACCTAGTTTGGCTAAAACATCAAATTCCATAGTAAAACATGAAATTGACACCTAATCTAGCATTAATACAACCATACTAACATAGATTAATCATCAATTTCATGTCATCATCAAAAATCGCAAATTAGGGTTCTTTAAGAACCTAGAAGTCGCAAAACAAATGTTACATACCTTTAGGTGTGTAGAAATCAACAATAGGACTTATAAAACACCTTGAAATCACTTGAATCGCCCAAAATTGCCCAAAATCGAATTGTATTTGTGTTTTCTTGGCTGAAATCGAAGTGGGGAGGTGTGGAAGGGGGGTTACGCCGCAAGGGGTGTGGGCGGGGAGGGTTTAGGGTTTGTTTTGTGTAATTATTTTTCACTAATTGCTCCTTAATCCTTGTCTTTTATATTTTTATAAAAAGTAAGCTTTAAACCCCTTTTTAAAAGTGTTTTTAACCACTTACTAACTATATAAACTAATACTAACAATTATATATTTTATCTTTATAAAACACACAACATACGAATTAACACACGCGTTTCCGCGTTACGCAATAAATTCACCGTTAACACTTAAATCGCGTAAACACATAAGCATAACACAATAATCATCAAATCCACTAGATTATTATTAATTTAACATTATTAATTATTATTAGGTCACCAACGTCAAACGACAACTAGTGTGTGCTTACGACACGTGTATGCAAAACTTAACGGAACTAACGGAGTTTGGTAATGGAAAATTACCGGATGTCACATTATCCCCATGTTGAAAGAATTTTCGTCCCGAAAATTGCGTTACATGGTGAGGTCTTCCATCACATGGTGAGAGTGTTCCATCAATGGTCTACTGTATTGGCACATAGAAATCGAAATCTAGTGAGTTTTGGATGAGTTGTCACATCATCCCCATCTTGAAAGAAATTTCGTCCCTAAATTTAAATCAATACCTTTGTCTGCAGGCATCGTCTCAAATAGCTGAGGATACTTAAGCTTCATTTGATCTTCACGTTCCCACGTGAATTCCTGTCCACGTCGCGAGTTCCAACGAACTTTGACTATGGGTATCTTGCTTTGCTTAAGTGTTTTTACCTCACGATCCATCACCTCGACTGGTTCTTCGATAAAGCGTAATTGTTCATCCATTTGAACATCCTCTAGTGGTACAATTAGTGTCTCGTCAGATAGACACTTCTTCAGATTTGAAACGTGGAACACATTATGGACTCCACTCAGTGAATCAGGAAAGGCTAGCGATAGGCCACTGGACCTATTCGTTCCAATATCTCAAATGGTCCAACATACCTCGGATTTAGCTTTCCTCGCTTGCCAAACCGAACTACGCCTTTCCATGGTGAGACCTTCAATAAGACCTTGTCGCCAATCTAAAACTCTAAAGGTTTCCGTCTCTTGTCAGCATAACTTTTCTGTCTATCTCGCGCTGCAGCCATACGGTTCCGTATCTGCACAATCTTCTCAGTTGTTTCATGAATTAGCTCGGGACCCATTAGTTGAATATCACCAATTTCAACCCAGCAAAACCGGTGATCTACACTTTCTCCCATACAAAGCCTCGAAAGGTGCTGCCTGTATGCTAGTGTGATAACTGTTATTATAGGAAAATTCCACCAATGGCAGGTGAACTTCCCAGTTGTTCCCGAAATCAATCACATAAGCACGTAGTATGTCCTCCAAAGTCTGTATGGTACGCTCACTCTGGCCGTCGGTCTGTGATGATAAGCAGTACTCATATCCAATCGTGTACCCAAAGATTTCTGCAGTGATTGCTAGAAGTGTGACGTGAAACGAGCATCGCGGTAAGAAATAATTGAGATCGGTACACCGTGTCTCGAAATGATTTCCTTAAGGTACAGTCGGGTTAGTTTCTCTATCTTATCCATTTCCTTAATTGCAAGGAAGTGAGCAGACTTTGTCAACCGATCCACAATAACCCATATTGTGTCACGACCAGTATTAGTCCGGGGTAACTCAGTAATAAAATCCATGGAGATTTGTTCCCATTTCCACATTGGTATCTCGGGTTGTTGTAACAGTCCGGATGGTTTTTAGTATTCTACATTTACTTTCGAGCAGGTCAAACACTTGCTCACATACGTAGCTACACCCGCCTTCATATTAGGCCACCAATAGTGCGCCTTTAGGTCATGATACAGCTTGTCAGATCCAGGATGTATAGAGTATTTAGACTTGTGTGCCTCACTCATGACTAAATCCCTCAGATTTCCATAGACAGGCACCCAAAGTCTATCCATGAAGTACCGAATTCCATCCTCTTTCACTACCAATTGTTTATCCATTCCCCGTAATGACTTAGAGCTAACATTTTCCTCTTTCAAGGCTTCTATCTGTGCTTCCTTAACCTGTTCAGGCAGATGGGTACTGATTGTAAGCTGCAAGGCTCGCACCCGTCTGGGTTTAGCTGTTTCTTTCCTGCTTAAGGCATCGGCAACCACGTTCGCCTTTCCAGGATGGTACTTGATAGCGCAATCATAATCATTCAGAAGCTCTACCCAACGTCGTTGCCTCATATTCAACTCCTTTTGCTCAAAGATGTGCTGAAGACTCTTGTGATCGGTGTAGATAGTGCATTTGGTACCGTATAAGTAATGTCTCCAAATCTTTAAGGCAAAACCCACTGCACCCAATTCCAGATCATGAGTAGTATAGTTCTTCTCGTGAACCTTCAGTTGTCTCGAGGCGTAGGCTATTACCTTATCACGCTGCATCAGGACACAGCCCAGTCCTTGAATGGATACGTCACAATACACCACAAATCATCATCTCTCCTCCGGCAGTGCCAATATCGGTGCACTACAGAGTTTCTGTTTTAATAGCCGAAAAGCCTCCTCTTGACTTTCACCCCATTTGTATGCCGTTCCTTTGTGGGTCAAGGCTGTGAGAGGTTGTGCAATCTTAGAAATCCCTCTATGAATCGTTGGTAATACCCTGCTAATCCCAGAAATTGCCTTATCTCGCTCGGTGTTTTGGGTATAGTCCAATTCTTTATCGCTTCAATCTTGGCAGGATCAACATGTATACCCTTCTAATTAACAATGTGACCTAGAAATTGCACTTCGCGTATCCAAAAGTCACACTTGAGGAATTTAGCATACAGTTGCTCATTCTTCAATAGTTCTAAGATTAACCATAAGTGCTCTTCATGGTCCTCCTTGGTCCTAGAGTATATCAGTATGTCATCAATAAACACAATAACGAACTGATCGAGATAGGGCTTGCACATGCGATTCATGAGGTCCATGAACACCGCAGGTGCATTAGTCAACCCAAAAGGCATGACCAAGAACTCGTAATGACCATAACGAGTACGGAATGCAGTTTTGGAGATGTCTTCCTCACGGACTCTGAGTTGATGATAACTAGACCTCAAGTCGATCTTTGAATAATAGCTTGATCGTTGAAGCTGATCAAACAAGTCGTCGATATGAGGTTGAGGGTATTAGTTCTTGACCGTGACTTTGTTTAACTCCCTATAATCGATGCACATTCGGAAAGTGCCATCTTTCTTCTTAACAAAAAGGACAGGGGCTCCCCAAGGTGAGGTGCTAGGTCGAATAAAGCCCTTATCTAAAAGCTCCTGAAGTTGTGATGACAACTCTTGTAGTTCGTTCGGTGCTAATCGATAAGGTGCCCTAGCAATTGGGGCAGCGCCGGGAGTCAACTCGATCTGGAATTCCACTTGGCGGTGAGGTGGTAGTCCAGGAAGATCCTCTGGAAACACCTCCGGAAAGTCGCGTACAACGGGAATGTCCTCCATTTTCCTTTCTTCCGGTTGCTTATCGGTGACGAGTGTCAGGATAGCTAAATGACCTTTTCTTAACAACTTTTATGCCTTCATGTACGAGATGATGCCTATCACACTCCTATCACCTCTGACCGTAAGAATTTCATCACCAACAGGAATCCGTATGATTTTCTCATGGCATATGACTTCCGCTTGCTTATTAGAGAGCCAATCCATGCCTATCACTACATCAAAACTCCCCAGCGTAACAAGCATAAGATCTATAGTGAAAGTATGACCAGCAAGCTCTATCTTGCAGTCTCTAAGGATATGCGTTACATGAATTGCTTACCATCAGCCAATTCCATGACATACTTAGACTCCAATGCAGAAGGCATATCGCTTAAGAGACTACAAAACTTATTAGAGATAAACTCCTATTGGCTCCAGTGTCAAACAGTACAGAAGCAAAATGACCATTAACAAGAAATTTACCAGTAACGGTAGTAGGATCGTTTAGAGCCTCGCCTGAACCATGACAAAGGCTCTCCTTTGGCTCCACCATTGTTGCCACTATTATTGTCACCATTACCACCGTTGTTGTTATTGCCACCATTCCCATTGCCATTCCCGTTTCTTCTCAGTTGAGGACAGTTTCTCTTGTAATGCCCTTCCTTTCCACACTCAAAGCAACCCTTTGGTGTTTCTTAGGGCTGCTGAGATTGCTGAGGATGTTAAGGATTCTTAATCAGTTCTTCACGACAAACCTTTGCTACGTGTCAAACCTTCCCATAACGCTGGCATCAAAAGCTGTCACACCTGCCAGTGTGGTAGTAGTTGCATCAGTTGTATTTGGATTTTTTCCCACGTATCCACCTATTCCTTAGGATGATGAAGATGATTGGTTGAGGTTGCGATTGTTATCAAACCGCCTCTATTGTTGTTGCTGCTGATGAGGTTGATGTTGCTGAGGTTGGTTACCAGATGACGAGCCCTTGCTAGCATTATTCTTCCACTTGCATTTGTTATCGGGCACGCTTGCTACAGCGTTTCCTTGTTCCATAGCTTAGCAGTGAGCTTGTGAGCCAGTCATATAACGTGTTGAATAGTAGGGAGATTTGCAGCAGTCATCATTTCTCTGACACCAAACCACGTAAGTAGAGCTTAATTTATCAACTCGGCGGGTCAACCATGCCAAGACAAAGTGTGGCCATCTTATTAGACCTAGTGGTGTAAGCCTCGATGTCAGATCCTTCCATCTTTAATTGCCAGAACATAGCTTCTAGTTTTTGAACTTTATTACGAGGGCAGTATACCTGCTAAGGCTCTTCCATTGGGGTATGCTGAGGCTCCTCCATTGGGGCCTCCTGAGTCTCGAATTGGTTTTCCAACTCGTGTATACGAACGATAGCCTCATGAAGCTGATCAAGATCACGTTCAAATTAGCTGTCAACTCGGAAACCTGTCCACGCAAAGCCTGATTCTTTCTTGTCTAACCATCCTTGCAATCTTGCATATCAAGCCACAAGTTTTCCATTTACTTGTACATTCTGCTGTCTGTAGTCGATCATGCTGGGTCACCAACATAGCGATAGCCCTAAAAGGTGTGCACGGTAGGCGGTATAAGATGGTGTCTCTAGACACGGTAGGGATCATAAATGGAACATTTTCCTTTTCCAGCATCCTAATCAGTGTAATGCGATACTAGTGCCAATTTTCAGAATTAGTCATGTTCCGCCCAATTTTTGGCTCGCGCATGAGGTATAGATCAGGTATAGGTATAGGAAGTCTAGAACCATAACTTGTAGATGACGAAGGAATAAGCTCGGATTCCTTTCCCGATGCGTTTCGAATAGGGAATGAAGATGATGAAGATGCCATATTGCAGTGTATGTGATGCGTATGCCAAAGAGTATACAGTAAGAGGATAAGCAACGGGTAACTAACTAACTGTGTGCGGTTATAGTCTAGCGTGTATGCAACCTAGTTCCCTATAACCAATGGCTCTGATACCAATCTGTCACACCCTCAAAATCCACGTGCGAGGTTTTACCACGAGGCGAGTGAACAAACCAGGATCACAGTGAATAGTTACTCGGAACGACTCTATATGCCATGTTTAACATAAACCAAACCAGAGTTCAAACTTTAAAAATCACGCGAAAGCGTATTGTAAATAAAACAAACCCAAAGTATGTAAATGTATCATATGGCAAAACACGTGCCAACCAAATATTTGAAAACCATAAGTAAAAGACGAGTAGTTATGTTTATAGTTTAAATCTTTAGAATGCATGCTGACTCGTGCAGTGCTCCTATCGGCAATCCAGATTATCGACCTGAGAATAGCATACTAAAAGTCAACACAATGGTTGGTGATTTCAAGAGTTTGCGTATAAACATAATAGTTTAACAATCGTGATATATATAAGCGTGTGTATTGTAACAGATAGCTAGTCCATTAACAAATAAATATTAATACATAGTGATTTCGCAATTGAAGCTGATTGTGATATGTTTGCCTCCTGTCACGACTTACCATGTCGTGACAAATGTACATAGGACAAATTGCACCCGGTTGACCTCGAGTCACACAGGTGGGGCTCGTCAGGCCCAGTAGTACTACCCAAGTTTCCCCGTTATTCAATATTAACAATTCGAAAGTGTGAGGACTTTATCATGGTAAACAGCACTATATTAATATTATACACATCTTAAATATATGAAGCGTTTGTAAAATTACCAGTATGCTATCTCCCCCAAAAGAGATTAAGTAAACAGTGGGGCATGAACTCACCTGATATGCGTATTGAGTACTTAGAGTTTACTTGAAAGAAAAGTGGACAGTCAACCCTCAGAGGTTACCTAGATCATGTAAGTATATGAGTATGTGTAAACAGAGAATATGTGAAACCCTAAGTGCACTATGACCAAAGACTCAAGGTTTTAGAAGGATAAACATGTTTGACCCAGTTGACCCGTTTGACCCGTTGGTGACATTATGTGTTGTAAACCATTTAAACAGACATGATCACATATTATTCATGGTTAACATTCTAATGAATCACATATGATGCTACAATCCCAATGCATTGCTTAAATCATAATACTATGTACATATCATACAAGTCATGTAAGTTCTTAGCATCTAGCATACTTAATGTGTTCATAACACAACTAGTGTATCATATAAAAGGTCAGATCATGCATAACCTACTTATATGACCTATAACCATGAATTAGCATATACGGGTCAAAACAGATAATTTACCAAATAATCATCCATACTAACCACAACACATTCAACATGTCCAATACATACCACATACATCAAGATGATTGATTTCTAGTCCCAAACATGATGTCCTAGTTACTAATCAAAATACAAAACCATACATGATCTCCAAGGTACATAAATCACACAACAACCTAATAAACATTCCATACAACCCAATTAACAAGTTCTATCACATTAGGCATCCACAACAAGCATTCTAGCATGATCCTAAAGCCAAGAGTAAGTCCAATTCCCAATATCCAATGTTCATCCAAATAAAGTTTCCCTTTTGGGAAAGTTCATCCCAAAATCCACTAAACACCCAATGTATACATAATTCATCAATAATATACTATTTCAAGTTCATAGTAACTTCTTAACATGATCAACATCATCAAATCATCATAACTCACAAATCTCATATTCCAAAAGTTTCCACTAGTGGCAAGGTATGAACTACTTGACCATTACTTGGATTTCTAGCACGATTTATCATAATCCCAATATCCATACAACATCATTAACACCCTAATACCATCAATTCATCATTGAATTATCAAGTTCATACACAAAAGTTACTATTAATAGTAAGGTATGATCCAAGCATCAAAATCACGAATATCTTGTACAATCAACGTAAACTAGCATAAATACTATCTAACTAACATCATATAATCAACAAACAACATCAATTTGATCAATCAAGGATTTTCCCCAAATCAAGTTTCTAGTTTGACCTAGTTTGGCTAAAACATCAAATTCCATAATAAAACATGAAATTGACACCTAATCTAGCATCAATACAACCATACTAACATAGATTAATCATTCATTTCATGTCATCATCAAAAATCACAAATTAGGGTTCTTCAAGAACCTAGAAATCACAAAACAACATGTTACATACCTTTAGGTGTGTAGAAATCAACAATAGGACTTATAAAACACCTTGAAATCACTTGAATCGCCCAAAATTGCCCAAAATCGAATTGTATTTGTGTTTTCTTGGCTGAAATCGAAGTGGGGAGGTGTGGAATGGGGGGTTACGGCCGCAAGGGGTGTGGGGGGGGGGGTTAGGGTTTTTTTTGTGTAATTCTTTTTCACTAATTGCTCCTTAATCCTTGTCTTTTATTTTTTTATAAAAAGTAAGCTTTAAATCACTTTTTAAAAGTGTTTTAACCACTTACTAACTATATAAACTAATACTAACAATTATATATTTTATCTTTATAAAACACACAACATACGAATTAACACACGCTTTTCCGCGTTACACGATAAAATTCACCGTTAACACTTAAATCGCGTAAACACTTAAGCATAACACAATAATCATCTACTCCACTAGATTATTATTAATTTAACATTATTAATTATTATTAGGTCACAAACGTCAAACGACAACTAGTGTGTGCTTACGACACGTGTATGCAAAACTTAACGGAACTAACGGAGTTTGGTAATGGAAAATTACCGGATGTCACATATGGGTCTTACGATACTTGATAGAGAATTTTGGGGTACCCTTATAGGTTATTGTGGAAACGGTTTTATTCAATCTATTGTAAGTTTTAAAAATAAATATTCACGTTATGTTGTTTAAGTTAATATAATACTAATAATTATTTTTTACAGCATGTTCGTGCTTGGACAAACAGACTTTTAGCTTGGGGGATTACTGAGATTCGAAGAACCGGTAAGATACCAGGCCCTAATCGTTGGACCATACTTCCGTATGAGTTTGTGAAGCTAATATTTCAAGGATCGTCTGATGCAAATGAATACGGCAATGGCATGAACGAGTTATATCCTCCATTATGGGAGGTTGATATGGTAAAAATAATTTTATTTTTACATGTTTTTAAAATTAAGTTTAAAGTATTTTCTAAATAAATTTTAATTTAACATGTATTTTGCAGGTATATATTCCAATACATGACAACAATAAAAACTGATATCTTTTAAGATTTCTATGGATGCACTACAATTAAAAAAAAATCCCATATGAATGTCGTCTAAATACTTGTTTTGATTCATCGTGCATTCATCGTGACGTTTATCGAATTGTTGTTGAATTTGAGTCTTACTTTGTATGGTTTCTACGACGTATATCATATTTTGAATTATCGGGGCAAGAAGAGGTTCTTGAATTAGAAGTATCTGAAGAAAGTGTTTGGCCTTATAATGGTGGTCACATTGGTCGAGATTTAGGAGTAGTAATTTGTATGTTATTATGTAGGTTAGTTCAAAACACGTCATCAACGTGGGAAGAAGTAAATCTGCAAGATGTTTGTCTTAGATATAGGCGTTTTATGGCTGATGAGTTATACGCAATGCGTACAATGTAATATCGTATTTTATAAAATATTTTATTATTTTATAAAAATGTTATACAAGACTTATTATTTCATATATAGCAATACATAATTATACGATAATTACAATACAAAATAATTTTATAACATACAAAATATATAAATAAAATTTTTTTCATTAACATTAATATTTACAAAATACAAAATACATCCAATTTATTTAAGTTTATATCTACTAGTTAAATTCTCATACAATAAATTTGCTAATTTTTCTCTAAATTTTTTAGCAGTGTCGCGTACATTTTCAACAGGACATAAATCATCTCCGATAATTAAACGTTGTAGTATAATACACACCCAAACACCGCAGTCGCCTGATTAAGGGGCTTGTTGTGGCACGTTGGGTGGTTTAATTCGTTCCAATGTTGTGGGTATTGAGATTGTTATGTTCCGATCTTCAAAAAAAACCATGATATTATAACCATCCTGGTAGCACGCAATCTATTTTTTTTAAAATAGATTCAATTTCAGTATTATATGATCCCGTCATACTGTCAAAAATAAAAGTTACTGTTAGTTATATATATATATGATCTTTAAAACAAATTTTAACTTAATAATTGAAATATAATGTTACCTGTTATATACTGTAACGCTCCATCGTATCAAATTTATTTTTAACAAAACCTAATGTTCTAACGCAACGTTCATTGGAATGTATAACTGTAACAAATAATCAAATTAAATATTTTATAAAAAAATTAAAAAGCTAAATTTAATTACCTCATCAACATCACGAATAGGTGAATACATTGGTTCGGAACCGTCTGCGTATGATGATAATTTTTTCATCTCAATTAAATATATTGTAAACCATGGAGGATAAGCACACCATCGTGCATTTATTGGTCTGGTTCGTAATATATGGTTCACCCACGCCCATATATGCTGAAATGTAATTATATTAATTAAATTAATTAAATCGAACTATAAATAAGAAAAACAAGGTTTTAAAAACAATGCTTACATCCGATTCAAGCTAACCATTTGTGTCTCCAAATTGAAGTAAATCACTCAAAAATGATGATACGTGATCAATATCCCCGGTAAGAGAAGTAGTAAAATGATCACCACTACTCAACAATTCTAAAACATTACTTTGATCGGTATTTTTATTTTTTTTTTTTTTAAAAACAAAAAAAGGTGAACTAACGGCTGCCGATGGTTTAATTTCACGTTTCTCTTTCCTTAACGCAATCGGAACCGTCTGTTATTACAAAGATATAAATATTAAATAATAAGAACAAGTAATAAATTAAGTAATATTGAAGAAAATATGGCTAAAAAATTAAACAATACCTTTTCTTTCATATGCGTTCTAGAAACAAGAGAGATTACAATCTAAATTAAGAAAATAATTACGTGTGTGCTATTTAATATACATTATCAAATAATATAAATTATTAAAAAACAATATAAATTGATAATACATTCTCCATACTAGGACCGATACAAAAAGGAGATCCAAACATTTGAGACGGAGAATTTACAAATTAACTGGTATTAAACTAAAATAAAAAAATTTTATATTAGTTATTTTAAATATCACGAATATATATATCAATTCTTAATAAATTCATAATATTATTTTATACTACCTCCTCTAAATTTTCTTCAAACACTTTCTTCGGAGTATGCGTTCCTGGATTGTCTTTTTAAAATAATTATCCTTTAAAAACAATTAATCAACATATTTTGTATAGAATATATGTATTACACGTAATAATAAATGATATGATGAATAATTACTAGTAATCTATGAACAATTTTCTCTATGCTTTTTGGGTCACAACAATGACTATTATTCTGTTTTTGTGGCGGCTCTGAATAAAAATTTAAATTTTGCGTTCTAAAACAATCATCAACGTGAGGCACGTTATTTCCAGCAGGGTCAGGATGTTCAAATATTATTTCTTCCTGTTCAGGTGGAAGTTCTCCCCAATACAGACAACTTAGAATTTTAATTTTAAGTTTTAGTTTCATCATGTGGGGGAAACAGCCTCCCCACAAAATGTGGGGGAAAGACCGCGTACATCTTCCCTTAAATGGGACGGACCCTCCCTGGACTCTGCGAAAACGTGGGAGCTCTTTGCAGCACCAGTTTCATCATGTGTGTGTCTATATATATATTATATAGAGCAGCGATCAGAAAAAAATCATAATTTTATGTGAAAACTAAAAAGAATAAAAAAATCAATCACATAACTTATACATTTTTTTCACTACCCTTTATATTTGTGTGTGTGTATATATAAATAAGGGTATGGGTCAAATGAAAAAAACATAGCATGATTACATATACGTCACATATAGGTTACGTATACGTAACCATTTTTCATTTGACATTTTTTAGTTTCATCATGTGTGTGTCTCTATATATATTATATAGAGCAGCGATCAAACTAAAATCATAATTTTATGTGAAAACTAAAAAGAATAATAAAATCGATCATATAACTTATACATTTTTTATCACTACCCTTTATATTTGTGTGTGTGTATATATAAATAAGGGTATGGGTCAAATAAAAAAAACATAGCATGATTACATATACGTCACATATAGGTCACGTATACGTAACCATTTTAATTTGACATTGTGTTACGTATACGTAAGACTCATCATAATACTTAAAATACCCTTTTAAAAATTAAAATAACATAAAAATCATATATTATATTATTGGTTTCCGTGGTTTTCTTTGTTTTTCACATAATTATTAGTTTTCTAAAAAACAATTCCACACACACACACACACATATATATATATATACACATACATATATATATATACACACATATATATATACATATATATACATATATATATACATATATACACACACACACATATATATATATATATGTATATATATATATGTATATGTATATATATATATATATTTATATGTATATATATAGTATGTAAATATATATACATATATATACATATATATATATACACACGAGGGATCCTAAGAAAACCATAAAGTTATGTGAAAGCTAGAGAAAACCAATAAAACAAGTCACATAACTTATTATTTTTTATCACTACCCTTTATATTTGTGTGTGTATATATAAATAATGGTATGGATTAAATGAAAAACCGTAGCATGGTTTTACATACATGTCATACATAGGTTATATATATGTATTCGACATAGTGTTACGTATACGTAAAACTCTTTATTCTCATATTTATATTCAACATATATGTAACAAATACTTAAATAACTTTTTAAAAGTTAAAATAACATAAAATTTATGAATTATATTATTGGTTTATATGGGTTTCTTTAGTTTTCACATAAATATTGGTTTTCTCAGTAGTCATCACCTATATATATATAAATATATATATATATATGTATACACACACACACACATATCTATACTACTAATATAATACAAAAACCATGAGTAATAGGTAATTTGCTCCCTGTTTTAAGATGGCAGATGAAAGGCGGCTGTGTATTTATTTATCCCCCTTCAAATTTCTTCCATGTATGCCCCTCCTTTGCATGAATATTCATTTTTTTGATATATCACATTAAATCCCATATTCATATCCCTCATCATATTAGCTTCAACTCTTCTCTTTCCCCTTCCATGGTTTCAATCAATAATTGCAATCGGTTTTGCTCCTATTTCCGCTATAAGTTGTAATCAGATTGAAGGTGAAGCACCTTCGCTTCGTCCTGCTTTGGTGGTGGGTGTTTCAGAATCATGGTGATACTGCTCTTGTCGAGGTGCTGCTGTTAACGCTAAGCAGGTTTCCTTTAATTCTTCTTCCCCTTCCCTTTGCAGGTTTGTAATTGTGTTGATCACATTATGATCAAACGAAGTTTATTTCATTATTTTGATTTCAGTTGATTGATGATAGAATTGAATACTTTGGGGGTTTCATGATGTTTGATACAATGTGTAGGCGTGTTGGATGTTAGTTTATTTGGTTGATTGTTGTAAGAAGTTAACATTGAGAATCTGTATTGAATTTGCCTGCTATCTCTACTTTCAAATACCAAGATTGTTAAATTTCAAGCGGGTTTTTGGTGTTGAAATCAAAATTTGAAGCTTTCCCTCATAGGGTTTTGATTCATTAATCTAATGTGGGAGATTTTGAAAAAAAGGGTATTGATGATGTCTGGGGGTGTTTCTTTTAGATAGTTTAAGTTTGATTGAAAAAACATTTCCTTATAGGATTTTGATTCATTAATAGATTGTAGAAGGGTTTAGCTTTATTTCTTATTTCGAACCATTTTTCATGATGGGTCTGTAAGTTTTTAATGATTGGATTAGAATTTGAGTTTGGGTTTTAAGGTTTCCTTTGTTTCTTGTTTGGTTTTTGTAACCTAATTAGTGATGGGATTTCATGAGATAAAAATGTACAGGTACAACTGCATGTCTAAATGTTTTGGTCAATCTGAAATTATAGGTTGGTCTTATCTTATTTTGTTTGCTTGACTCAATACACCAATAAAAGTTGTGTTAAAGCTAGCCATATGCCCATATCTACTGAGTTAACTATAATATGTTATGATTTTAGAAAACATGTTTATTCATGTTGTATCACATTTACTTTTGTTGTCTGCTCAAATTATGTTACTGTTACATGTAGTGTTGATTATGTTTGTGTCTTTAAAATGATCACCTAATGGCTGTTTGCGTTTGGGCGTGACCATCATTTAATTTATTTGTTGAATTTGAATGTGTTAAGATACATACAAACTGTTTGATAAAATGTCTCAAAGAGAATAAGCATTAAGTTATGGAGACTTAGTATTTAATTCAAGTTCACTTGGGTTTATGGGTTATCTTATTGATGCAATGAGAATATGTTAAACGATGTTATGTGAATTAGTTATATACTTGATAGCATTTCGGTCTTTATTTTGAACATAATTTCATTTTGCTTGGATATGGTGCTTCGCTCATGTAAACTTTTATCTGTTCTCCGCGACTTTGTGATACTTGAAAAATCAATTTATGATTGGTGTGTTCCGGCGTCGAATGTAATTAACATTTTAGCAATAAGAACAAGGGTTGATTGTGAAGCCTCGAGTGAAGACGTATGAGGCTAAAGCAAACTCAGGGCAAAAGGGGCACCAGGTTTTCTTTTCAAATGCCAATTCTTTATTTTTTTAGTTCATGAATTTACTTATTTTTTATTTTTTGTTGTTGTAAGAGGTTTCTAGAGAAGATATGCTAATGAGACACATTGAGGACCTCCAAAAAGATGCCAAGTCTACCTTTAAACAACCAAGTGCAAGAAAGTTGTTTGTGATCCTTCTTATCTGCCTAACAATGTACAATTCTTCTGGCTTTTGTCTATTATTAAACAATTATGATCTATTTTTCTCCTTGGTCAATTTTCATTTTAAGTGGGCTTTAATTTTGTTAGCATTTGCCTGAGTTGTCTACCATGTATCCGTAACAATATTACTCACAAGAAAGTAAGAATTTGGGTCGTTATGTGATGTGGGTAGCATATTTTTTTAGTATGAAATCATTGTAGTGGTTTTTTAACTGTAGTTGAAAATTATTTAAGCATGTTCCTTGATAGGTGAGGAAGGTTGGCAAGGTGGCTAGAGCAATTTGCATCAGGAGCCATCCCATTCCAGATACCAACAACTCACACTTAGTGTAGGTTATTCTTCCATAGAAGCAGTTAGGTTGCAAATCCGATATGCGAGTTTAACATAGTATCTGAATATTTAATTGTTTGTATATACCAGTTTTGATTTGAAAAGCAACAGTTAAAATATGGTTTTCATGCTATTTGACTTACATGTACCATAATGCCTTACATTCTGCAAGTATCTCTTTTGTTGTTCATACTCCCATAATGTTGCTCCAAAAGGGAAACTTATTGCATTTGTATCTACAGAGTCAGAAAGTGATCAAACTGAAATCGAATTAAAAGCCATGGCTTGATCTTTTAGGTCCAGTTAATGAATTTTTTTATGATGTTTATGATAGATATGAATCAGTCAATGAGCCATCTTCGGATAACTGCTTTATATCTATAGTAAGTTTATTATTATTTTATAAAAAATCATATATCACTACTTGTTTTATTTGAAATAATACGATGATGTAATTCTCCCCTATTTTGAATAGAGTTATGATGCCACAACTCTTTTTCAGTCCACTGTAATCGATATGCTCAACATGTATTCCATGATAACAGGAAAAGTATGTAAAAAAGTCCTCCTTTCGGAAACTATTTGTTTCTTTTTGGGCTTCTCTAATTTCACCTTAGGACCCTCCCTCTATTCAAAATTCTTCTCATCGGCTCATCGCCTGCTTAGCGTTACAATCATATGTGGCAAAACGTGACGAAATTTTGTTGACGTGCTTACTTCAGTCTTGTTTTGAACATAATAAATATCTAATATTCTATAAAACTATTATCAAAATAAAGCTTTATCTTTTTTTATTTTAGCAGTATAGAAGGTTGTAAACACTTGGTTGTGATCATGAATCGCTTAAATAACACATTTTCTTTTAATTAAGTTCTTTTAAATTTCACTTGTTTGACCCGTTACAACTAAAAGTAAACCCAAATTTGCCTTTTATTAAACAACCTCCTTACCTAATTATTTATTTGTTTCCTGATATATTCTTCTCGGGCTTCTCTAACTTCATAGTACCTTTTTTCATATTTCTTCTTGTCACTTCTTAGTGTTTCAAATAAGTGGCCAAATGGGCGAGAAAATGCTACTGAAGCATGTTGCTCTGTGTAAGGCCCCGTTCCCGGCCACCCCACAGTTGGTTATTCATCACACATAAAACACACAATTATTTAAACATAGCACCGGAAGTTAAACAAAACCATCTCATATGTTTTAATGACAACTTTTGCAACGTAATACGATACTGTTAACTATTACAAAATATTATAAATTGCATTACATTATAAAAATGTCATTATTATACGAATGGATGCCATCACAAAAATACCAAGTAGCTGCCCCGTGCCATCCTCAGCAACTATTACTTGCCAACTGGAAAACACATAAAAGTCAGCGTTACTGAGTGAATTCTAGTTTTATAAATAAAATACTTTACTTTCGTTAAAACCTTTCTTTACTTTTTTATGTGGTCATGCATCATGCGTACAGATAGAGAATATTACTTTTGCTTTCATTAACATTCATCATTCTTCATCATATTCATAGCATGCTTTCATTCCATGCTTTTCGTTAACATTCTCTTATTTTCATTCTCATTCTTTCGTAACGTACTCATTATCGTTCTTTTACATTCATACTTGTTTACTTATTTTCTTTCTTTCTTTAGTACGTTACGTCATTCTTTTTACATTCATATGGATTGATGAACAATACCCCGAACATTATGCACGAAGCTGATGCTGGACCTGTGGTAATTAACCATGAACATTGTGCACGAAGCTGATCCAGTCACCTAGGACAAGTCATCTCTCCCATTCATACAAACTGTTTGGTCCTACCCCGAACATTGTGCACGAAGCTGATGTTGGACCTGTGGTAATTAAACCACGAACATTGTGCACGAAGCTGATCCAGTCACCTAGGGCATACCAAAGGGTCTTGTCAATCTCAAAGATTGACCCTGTGTGCATCCTTTGGGGTAGCTAACCCGCATCACAGTTGAGCTAACGACAACATGGTCGTGCACCTCCTTTCATTTTGCTTGCAAGCCATTCGTTCGTTCATTACGTTTCACTTTTCATCATTGTTATCTTTCCTTTCATTACGTTATTCTTTACGTTCATTTATTCTTTCATCATAAAGTAAATTAATAACATAATATATAACATATTTTACAATATAATACAAATACGGTTAATCATTATTAAAAGATAACACATCATACGTACTATACACTATTCATACATTTTATACCCATCATACATCATACATACAACCCATAACCCTAAAACATCTCATAATTATACTTAAATTGGGTAATCATTACCCATAAGTCAACCTTAGTCAAAACCCAAGACTTTCTGTTTTTCCCAGAATTTCAGAAAATTATTCTAAGGGTCTACGCGCATGGGCACTATTTGGGCGCTTCTGCCCTGTTCAGACGTTTTGCTACTATGCAGACGTTTGGACTTAACTTGGTCTCTTTTCACTTAGACGCATGGTCCTGTTTAGGCGCATGGGCCTGTTTAGGCGCATGGGCCCTGTTTAGACGTTTGGGTCTACACAGCCGTTTTTCTACTTAGATGCATGGGCCTTGTCACACCCCCGCTGATAGCGGAAACACGGGGAATGTGAGCTAGACGGGATCGTCATAACACATGGTATATGATAGAGTAGCAATACAATATGATGACAAGCGTGTCATGACGACACCCGAACACAAATGGAGACTTGTGTCGTGTATAATCAATGTTCACGACAGCATAGTCATAAGTACAACATAAATGATCACATAAACATTGATAATAGCATGTAATGTAATATTCCCACAATTCGGGAACAAGTATACAAAAGATCATATTCATGTTCAAGCTTTACAAAAGTAATAACACAAAATACATCCTAGGGTCTCCACTAAAAGGCAGCACTCCTAGATTCTTCAATTACCTTGTTCACCTGAAAAGAAATGCTCAAAACGGTCAACATAATTGTTGGTGAGCTTCGCAGGTTTTAAGTAATAAAAGTTGTTAAGATGAACCAGTAGTTTATAAGGGCCACCGCAACTATACTTATGTATAGGCGGTTGTACCAGTTATAAATAGCTACAGCCAAACCTAATGTTCGGTTCCTCACGGGAATTGATGGCTGTAAAGAAAGAGTCCCAAAGTTTAAATAGTTTATTAAGACGTAGCAAGATCCACACAGCGCGTACGTATAGCTTTTATAACCAAACCAATCTTTAGGTCCCATTACCGGGATTAATGGTTATATAAAAAGGGTTTTACATAGCATAATAAGTTTAACTTGACGTAGCAAGATCCACACAGCGCATACGTGTCAAGTTAAACATGACGTAGCAAGATCCACACAGCGCATACGTATAGGTTACAACCAAACCAATCTTTAGGTCCCAATTACTGGAATTAATGGTTGCAATGGATGATCGGCTTAGAAGAACCACACAGAAGAACCACACAGAAGAACCACATAGCCGAGAACATCCAAGGTCAATGGCATCCACAAGTAGTATAAATCAACACGTAACATCAATTAATAGTGCAGGGTAGTGTAAAACCCCTAAGTAACATACATAGGGTAACATAGCACATAGTTCAAGTTCGTCTAGCAGCAAGCAGTCAGGATCATCATGTAACCCGGTTTGAGCACATTCTTAGTATACTGGGGATGCTTATGTATAGGGTCCTCCGCAGCATTCCTACCACATCCACGATATACATAGAATGATACCTAAACCAGTTACATGACATCCATTTAACCTTAGTATCAATCAACAAGTTTAGCAAGGTAAGTTACTCATATAAGTAGCAGCCAACTTCCACTAAGGAAGGTGCCTGAAATTAAGTAATAAGTGAGCATTCTTTTCCCCCAAGTAGAAAATGTTTAAAAAGGGTTTTATAAGCGTAAAAAGGGGCCACGAAACTCACTGAATAGATGATAGGGACGTATGATGAATATTCCTAACGGTAGGATGCTATGAACAGTCAAACACCTATTGACAGTTACTGACAAGCATTAATAATGATCATAAGGCATAAAATGGTATCAATAGGGTCGGGCAGTTTCGGTTCGGTCGTGGGTAGTACACACACAAGCAGTCACACACAACTCAGACTAGGTTATTTTAAATGGTATGTGCCTGTTAATAGCATTGACTTTAATCTTTGTGGTCAAGCTATGACACTTTAATAGTATTACATTACCGTCGTGAGATCTCCGAAGAGGGGATCCATACGCACACACACATCATTAGTCATACAACAGGACCGGACACTCGACTGACACTCCATTCGCACGAGTGGACTTTCAGTCGTACGAATTAGCTACTTTCGTACGATTGAACCTTCATTCATGCGACCAAGCATTCAGTCGTACCATGCAAGACTTAGTCACACGACTCAACCTCCATACGCCCGATTGGTCCTTCAATCGCACGAATCAGCTTCATTCGTGCGATTGAACTTTCATTCGGACGATTGGCCTTTCAGTCGTACGACTCACACACAATCGCACACAATTTCATACGCCCGACTTAGTCGCATGATTTGCCCAATCGCACGGCTCAGTCGCGTGTCACACTCATACGCCCTACCCAGTCGCACGGCTTATTCCAGTCGCACGGCTCAGTCGGCCGGATGGCCCAGTCGCCCTGCACAGCAGGTCGCGACTGCACAGACCATCGAGCTGCGCCCAGCTGCTCCGAGCATGGGTTTCACGCACCAAGAACCTCCAGAACACTAATCCTAACATGTCTAGACAAGAAGCACACTCAGAAACAAGACATGCAAGTCCACACGACCTCATGTGCTCGGATGAACCCGAGCACCCGAAACCCTAGAAACGCAGCAGCTAAATCGAGCAATAAACGGGTCAAACGAGGTTATCTACCTGCTAGGAGTGAGATTTCACAATGATAACCAAGATTTGACGACGAAAACGCAACAAACGGGATGAATTTCGGTGCTAGTTTGGTGTAGAAAGGGAGAGGAAGAAGATGAAGGTCGATGAGGATGAAGATGAAATGAAGAAAAAGAGCTGGGAAATGGGTATTTATACCCATCCCAGGTTTGCCAAAGTGTCACTTTTAGTCCCTGTACTTTGCCCCGAGTTCCTAAATTTGTTTCGGTTGAAAATGTTAGTTATTGGTCTTGTTTTTATTAATGATAGAATGTTATTATTGTTATTTAGAAGTTAAAAGCGATTTTATTCGTGACAATTATTTTAATATGAAAATGACGTGTTTAGTGTTAACAGGGCAAGTCTTGGAGAAACGTCTTAAGATAGCGACAAGTCAAGCAACGATAACACTCATATAAGGGCAATTAAGTAAAGCAAATATGGTATTCACGTAATTTGTTCGTCAAAATAAGGAATGACTGTTAACAAAGTTAAGTAAATCATGTTTGAACGACGGACCTTTGGTGACGGATGTCACAGTATCCCCCAGTTGAGGGAATTTCGTCCAGAAATTCAACTGGTGCTAGGCCCTAGAACGTCATCCGCGAATAAATGTGGATATTTGAGTCTCATCTGATCTTCACGTTCCCATGTAAACTCTGGCCCTTGTTTGGAATTCCATCTCACACGGACGATAGGTATCTTGCTGCGCCTTAGCTTTTTGACCTTTCAGTCCATGACCTCAATAGGTTCTTCCATAAAATGAAGCTTTTCGTCGATCTTGATTTCCTCAATTGGTACGTGTAAGGACTCGTCTGCCAAACACTTTTTGAGGTTCGACACGTGAAAAGTATCATGCATACCGCTAAGTTCTTGTGGCAACCTCAATCGGTAAGCCACCGGACCGATTCTTTCGGTAATCTCGAATGGTCCTACGTATCGAGGGGCTAACTTCCCTTTCTTACCAAATCATACGATCCCTTTCTAGGGAGAGACCTTGAGTAAGACATGATCCCCAACATTGAATTCTAGAGGCTTCCGACGGTTGTCGGCATAGCTCTTTTGGCGGTCTCTAGCAGCTTTGAGTCGGTCTTTGATTTGGAAGATTTTATCAGTGGTTTCTTGGATGATCTCTGGGCCCGTAAGCTGGCTTTCACCAACTTCAGCCCAACAAACTGGTGATCTACATTTCCGTCCATACAACGCTTCGAATGGTGCGCATCCAATGCTTGTGTGATAGCTGTTGTTGTACGAGTACTCAATCAACGGTAGATGAGTATCCCAACTGCCACCAAAATCAATGACACATGCCCTCAGCATATTCTCAAGCGTTTGTATCGTTCGTTCACTTTGGCCGTCTGTCTGGGGGTGATAGGCTGTACTCATGTCTAATCGAGTGCCCATTGCTTTCTGTAACGTCTGCCAAAATCGTGAAGTGAATCGACTGTCTCGGTCGGATATGATTGACACCGGCACCCCGTGCCGCGTCACGACCTCTTTGATGTACAACCTTGCCAGCTTATCCA
The DNA here is from genome assembly GCA_024085815.1 of Flaveria linearis. NCBI lineage: Eukaryota > Viridiplantae > Streptophyta > Magnoliopsida > Asterales > Asteraceae > Flaveria > Flaveria linearis. The sequence continues at coordinate 41,302,793 of CM044017.1, read as the reverse complement.
TCTTGTAGTCTTCTCGGATAGGCAAGAAGTGAGCAGATTTCGTCATTCGATCCACCACGACCCATATCGAGTCGTGCCCACTTGGCGTTCTTGGGAGTTTGGTAATAAAATCCATAGTGATGTTCTCCCATTTCCACTCGGGAATTTCAGGTTGTTGCAATAATCCCGATGGTTTCTGGTGTTCAGCCTTGACCTTTGAACAAGTCAAGCATTTGCTCACGTATACAGCAACATCTTTCTTCATACCTGGCCACCAGTATAGTTCTTTCAGATCGTGGTACATCTTGTCTGCACCAGGATGAACAGAGTATCGAGTCTTGTGTGCTTTATCCAAGACTAGTGTACGTACACCTCCCCATTTGGGGACCCATATACGATCTATGAAGTAATGAATGCCGTCATCCTTGCGAGTCATTTGTTTATCCAACCCTCGGAACTCTTCCCCCGCAAGGTTCTCTTCTTTCAACGCCTCATTTTGTGCTAATTGAATCTGAGCCTTTAAATTGGTTTGAATAGTCAAACCTAGCGCTCGAGCACGTAATGGTTTCACACGTTCTTTGTGGCTCAAAGCATCAGCCACCACGTTAGCTTTCCCCGGATGATACCGGATTTCACAATCGTAGTCGCTAAGCAGTTCTACCCAGCGTCGCTGCCGCATGTTAAGTTCTTTCTGGTTCATGATGTGTTGAAGGCTCTTATGGTCTGTGTAGATGATGCATTTGGTGCCATATAGATAGTTCCTCCATATCTTGAGTGCAAATACTACAGCACCCAACTCCAAATTTGTGAGTTGTGTAGTTCTTTTCATGCACCTTGAGTTGTCGCGAAGCGTAAGCAATTACCTTATCTTTCTGCATTAGTACACAGCCCAAACCTTGATGTGAAGCGTCACAGTACACCACAAAATCGTCAGTTCCGTCTGGGAGAGACAATATCGGTGCGTTGCACAACTTCTCCTTCAATGTTTGGAACGCCTGTTCTTGTGCTTTCCCCCAATCGAACTTCTTGTCTTTCTGAGTCAACAAAGTTAACGGTTGGGCAATCTTGGAGAAATTGGCAATGAAGCGACGATAGTATCCGGCTAATCCCAAGAATTGCCGTATTTCTGAGGGTGTTTGGGGAGTATCCCACTTCTTCACAGCTTCAATCTTACCGGGGTCCACATGAATTCCATTTTCGTTAACTACATGACCCAAGAACTTCACTTCTCGAAGCCAGAATTCACACTTCGAGAACTTGGCGAAAAGTTTCTCCTTCTTCAACAGTTCTAGAATTGCTTGGAGGTGCTTTTCGTGATCCTCCTTTGAACGGGAGTAGATAAGTATGTCGTCTATGAACACGATCACAAACTTATCCAGATAAGGCTTGCACACCCGATTCATTAAATCCATAAAGACAGCTGGTGCGTTGGTCAATCCGAATGGCATGACCAAGAACTCATAGTGCCCGTAACGAGTTCTAAATGCTGTTTTTGGAATATCGTCCTCGAATACTCTTAGTTGATGATAACCAGATCGAAGGTCGATCTTAGAGAAATACGAGGCTCCTTGCAATTGATCGAACAGGTCGTCGATTCTGGGAAGAGGATACCGATTCTTCACGGTCAATTTGTTCAATTCCCTGTAGTCGATACACATACGGAACGACCCATCCTTCTTCTTGACAAATAACACCGGTGCTCCCCACGGTGAATGACTCCGTCGAATGAAACCCTTCTCCAGTAGTTCCTGTAGTTGGCTGGACAACTCTTGCATCTCTGAGGGTGCTAACCGATACGGTGTCTTAGCTATCGGTGTAGCTCCAGGAACCAGCTCTATATGGAATTCCACCTGTCGTGGAGGAGGCAATCCAGACAAATCATCAGGGAACACTTCCGGGTAATCCCGTACAATCGAAATGTCTGCCAATTTCGTCTCTTCTTCCTTCTTTTCTACCACGTAAGCCAGAAAGGTGTAACACTGCTTTCGTAGACTTTGGCGTGCTTTCATGCAGGAGATAAGCTTCAAATTTCTTCCCGGTCACTCTCCTTGTATTCTGAGTACTTTCCCGTCTGACATGGGAATCCGCACTACTTTATCTCGGCAAACAATCTCGGCTCCATGCTTAGACAACCAATCCATTCCCACTATTACGTCAAAGCTCCCCAACTCAAAAGGTATCAAATCTATGCTGAAGACCTGACCTTCCAATATTAGGGTGCAGTTCTTAATAATTTCCTCTGCCTGTTCAACCCTACCATTTGCCATTTCTACGGTGTAACTAGTTTCTAGTCTACTGACACTCAAATCAAGCATTTGCACAAACTCAGATGATATAAAACTATTGTCTGCTCCAGTATCAAACAGTACAGATGCGAAGTGGTTATTGAGTAAGTGCATACCCGTGACAACGTTCGGGTCTTGACGGGCATCATTAGCTCCAATGATGAAGGCGCGTCCCCGTGCAGCATGAACTTGGTTTCCTTGGCCTTGAGCACCCGCTATGGCCAGTATCTGCTGCTGGTTGTTTCCCTGCTGACCCAGTGCCCTATTCAATCGGGGGCACATGTTCCTGAAGTGATCGAGGGCTCCACACTCGTAGCAAGCCCTGGCATTCCCAGCGGGGTTAACCGCGTTGATGGGTGCCACCAGGTTTGGTGCTACTCTACAGTCTCTTGCTTGATGCCCCGGACGTCTGCAGTTCAAGCACACCCGGCACGGTGTTGCTGGAGGATGATGAAGATTACACCTGTCACATTTTGGGTACGGCCCAGCATATTCCTTCTTTCCTTGAGTCACAGCCACAAAGTTTCTGGTCGTTTTGGCCCTCTTATCAAACTTTCCTGTACCGGACCGGCTCGATTCCCCAGCTTCCTTCCTTTTCTCTGCTCCCTTACCCAGTACCCCTGTTCTTACCATCTCATCAGTGAGAGCGCCAGCTTTTAGGATTGCGCTCTGAATTGTAGAAGGAGCAGCTGCAGTTACCATGGCTCGTATTTGAGGCGTGAGTCCCCAAATGTACCTCTCAATCCTCTTAGATTCCGGAGTGACTAAATGTGGAACTAGTCTAGCCAACTCGTGGAATCGGTCAGTATAAGCTGCATGCCCCGCCCCCACCATAGCATGATTCCAGAACTCATGCTCAAGCTTTTGCATCTCGTTGTGAGGGCAGTATTCCTCGGTAATCAAAGCTTTAAATTCATCCCAGGTCATCTGCATCGCAGATTCCCTTCCCCTAGCTTGAACCTGGGTGTTCCACCAGGTTAGTGCTCGGCCTTGCAGTGAGCACGTAACATACTTGATGCGCTGGCTGTCAAGGCATTCGCTGATGTCGATCACAGCCTCCATTTTCTCGAGCCATCTGATCAGGGCTATCGCCCCACCTTTTCCATCAAATCCCGGGGCTTACAGGCCACAAACTCCTTGTAAGAACAGCCCCGTTTGGCATTAGCAACCCCAGTTTCGTTACCGGCTGTACCACCATTTCCGGTCTCCTGGTTGCTTTCATTCCCAGTCGGGTTCCCATTATCCTCATTCTCATTACCACCGTCCCCGTGGGGGTGGTTTTGTTGTTGCAGCGCGTCGCTCACCTGAGCTACGATAGTTGGAATCAGGGCAGTCAATAGTTGAGCAATTAAGGCTGCCATTTCAGCATTTCCAGCCCCTTGATTATTGCCAGAAGGGCCTTCATTTGCTGTCGGAGGTCTACCCCTGCCTCTGCCTCTGCCCCTCGGGGCTTCACTTCCGCTACTATTGCTGCGGGTAGATCTTCGAGGCGGCATGTTCTATTCATACAAGAGGCAACATATAAGCTTTAGTCACCTTAAGATGCATAAGTACTTTACTTATCAAATTTCCAATGTTTCGTGTTCCAGTCGGTCAAGATCACCATGCAGCCATTTTAAGCATATTCTCGGTATACCGGTGGTGTTTATATAGGGTTCCCCACAGCGTTCCCACCACACCCACGATGTACCGAGAATGATGCCTAATCCGGTTACATGACATCCGACCTTCCTTCACATCATATCCAAAATAATCACTCAATCAACTGAGAACCAAACATGTAGTCACGTATAGTCTTGCGAAGGTTGTCTATTTCGCGTCCTTGAAAGGACTCAGACATAGCCTCCTCGGGTCGGTCTTAGTATCTGAGGTCAAGCGCAACGTAAGATCTGTGACGATCTGTTCGGGTCTCGATTCCCGAATTTGGTTCTGATAACTCGGCGCACAGAGGGAACGGAAGATCCAATAGGAAGCATACCATAAGGGTCGAGCACAAGGGCTCAAGCGCAAAGTAAAAGATCACATAATAGAACGATAACCAAGCATGTAGGGAGGAACACATACACGAGATATATAAATGCACACAAGCTTAAGCATGCAAATCTACATGAAGGTTCCTAGGTTATAGTCTAGGTCAAGTGTAATTTCTAATTCTCTATAACCAATGGCTCTGATACCAGTCTGTCACACCCCCGCTGATAGCGGAAACACGAGGAATGTGAGCTAGACGGGATCGTCATAACACATGGTATATGATAGAGTAGCAATACAATATGATGACAAGCGTGTCATGACGACACCCGAACACAAATGGAGACTTGTGTCGTGTATAATCAATGTTCACGACAGCATAGTCATAAGTACAACATAAATGATCACATAAACATTGATAATAGCTTGTAATGTAATATTCCCACAATTCGGGAACAAGTATACAAAAGATCATATTCATGTTCAAGCTTTACAAAAGTAATAACACAAAATACATCCTAGGGTCTCCACTAAAAGGCAGCACTCCTAGATTCTTCAATTACCTTGTCCACCTGAAAAAAATGCTCAAAACGGTCAACATAATTATTGGTGAGCTTCGCAGGTTTTAAGTAATAAAAGTTGTTAAGATGAACCAGTAGTTTAATAAGGGCCACCGCAACTATACTTATGTATAGGCGGTTGTACCAGTTATAAATAGCTACAGCCAAACCTAATGTTCGGTTCCTCACGGGAATTGATGGCTGTAAAGAAAGAGTCCCAAGTTTAAATAGTTTATTAAGACGTAGCAAGATCCACACAGCGCGTACGTATAGCTTTTATAACCAAACCAATCTTTAGGTCCCATTACCGGGATTAATGGTTATATAAAAAGGGTTTTACATAGCATAATAAGTTTAACTTGACGTAGCAAGATCCACACAGCGCATACGTGTCAAGTTAAACATGACGTAGCAAGATCCACACAGTGCATACGTATAGGTTACAACCAAACCAATCTTTAGGTCCCAATTACTGGAATTAATGGTTGCAATGGATGATCGGCTTAGAAGAACCACACAGAAGAACCACACAGAAGAACCACATAGCCGAGAACATCCAAGGTCAATGGCATCCACAAGTAGTATAAATCAACACGTAACATCAATTAATAGTGCAGGGTAGTGTAAAACCCCTAAGTAACATACATAGGGTAACATAGCACATAGTTCAAGTTCGTCTAGCAGCAGCAGTCAGGATCATCATGTAACCTGGTTTGAGCACATTCTTAGTATACCGGGATGCTTATGTATAGGGTCCTCCGCAGCATTCCCACCACATCCACGATATACATAGAATGATACCTAAACCAGTTACATGACATCCATTTAACCTTAGTATCAATCAACAAGTTTAGCAAGGTAAGTTACTCATATAAGTAGCAGCCAACTTCCACTAAGGAAGGTGCTTGAATTAAGTAATAAGTGAGCATTCTTTTCCCCCAAGTAGAAAATGTTTAAAAGGGTTTTATAAGCGTAAAAAGGGGCCACGAAACTCACTGAATAGATGATAGGCACGTATGATGAATATTCCCAACGGTAGGATGCTATGAACAGTCAAACACCTATTGATAGTTACTGACAAGCATTAATAATGATCATAAGGCATAAAATGGTATCAATAGGGTCGGGCAGTTTCGGTTCGGTCGTGGGTAGTACACACACAAGCAGTCACACACAACTCAGACTAGGTTATTTTAAATGGTATGTGCCTGTTAATAGCGTTGACTTTATTAGTATTACATTACCGTCGTGAGATCTCCGAAGAGGGGATCCATACGCACACACACATCATTAGTCATACAACAGGACCGGACGCTCGACTGACACTCCATTCGCACGAGTGGACTTTCAGTCGTATGAATTAGCTACTTTCGTACGATTGAACCTTCATTCATGCGACCAAGCATTCAGTCGTACCATGCAAGACTTAGTCACACGACTCAATCTCCATACGCCCGATTGGTCCTTCAATCGCACGAATCAGCTTCATTCGTGCGATTGAACTTTCATTCGGACGATTGGCCTTTCAGTCGTACGACTCACACACAATTGCACACAATTTCATACGCCCGACTTAGTCGCACGATTTGCCCAATCGCACGGCTCAGTCACGTGTCACACTCATACGCCCTACCCAGTCGCACGGCTTATTCCAGTCGCACGGCTCAGTCGGCCGGATGGCCCAGTCGCCCTTCACAGCAGGTCGCGACTGCACAGACCATCGAGCAGCGCCCAGCTGCTCCGAGCATGGGTTTCACGCACCAAGAACCTCCAGAACACTAATCCTAACATGTCTAGACAAGAAGCACACTCAGAAACAAGACATGCAAGTCCACACGACCTCATGTGCTCGGATGAACCCGAGCACCCGAAACCCTAGAAACGCAGCAGCTAAATCGAGCAATAAACGGGTCAAACGAGGTTATCTACCTGCTAGGAGTGAGATTTCACAATGATAACCAAGATTTGACGACGAAAACGCAACAAACGGGATGAATTTCGGTGCTAGTTTGGTGTAGAAAGGAGAGGAAGAAGATGAAGGTCGATGAGGATGAAGATGAAATGAAGAAAAGAGCTGGGAAATGGGTATTTATACCCATCCCAGGTTTGCCAAAGTGTCACTTTAGTCCCTGTACTTTGCCCCGAGTTCCTAAATTTGTTTCGGTTGAAAATGTTAGTTATTGGTCTTGTTTTATTAATGATAGAATGTTATTATTGTTATTTAGAAGTTAAAAGCGATTTTATTCGTGACAATTATTTTAATATGAAAATGACGTGTTTAGTGTTAACAGGGCAATTCTTGGAGAAACGTCTTAAGATAGCGACAAGTCAAGCAACGATAACACTCTTATAGGGCAATTAAGTAAAGCAAATATGGTATTCACGTAATTGGTTCGTCAAAATAAGGAATGACTGTTAACAAAGTTAAGTAAATCACGTTTGAACGACGGACCTTTGGTGACGGATGTCACAGGCCTATTTAGACGCATGGGCCCTATTTAGGCGCATGGGTCTGCACTTGGTCATTTTCTTTCTTAGACGCATGGGCCCTGTTTAGTCGTATGGGCATATTGGACGGTTGGGAACACTTAGGAGACTAAGCCGATGGACGCATGGTCCACTATTTAGGCGGTTGGGTAACTAACTTTCACTTTAACATCATAAATCAGTTCCAAATCATTCTAAATCATAATCTAAGCTTAGTACCAACATCCTAAGCATCATAACATGTACATACATACTTATAAACCCCAAATTTACACCCACCCACATACACATTCATACACACATACGTACGGGTAAAAACCCATTTTTATAAAAACATGTTCATATGTATTTTCCAGCCCCAATCAGTTAAAAACATGTTAAAAAGGGAGATTCTAGAAACTCACCTTTGATGTTTTCGAGCTTATACCCTTCTCTTGAGTTTCCCAGACGTTTCTAGCACCTAAAACACACATACACACACACCCGAATACACAATCACATTTATAAGCATACAACCAAGTCTAGAATCGTCTAAAGCATCATAAACTCGAGAATCTTACTAAAAACTTCGAAGTTCTTGTTTCTTCTAAAATTCCCAAGAATTTCTGCTCTCTCTCTCTCTCTCTCTCTCTCTAGAAAAATCCGAATGTTAGGGTGTAAGAAGCAACATGGGCGGCCATGTTGCTTTATTCACCAACTTTTCAAAAGTTGTGTCCTTTTGGACACTTTCAACCCCTCAACTTGGGTTGACTTGTATTTTCTTTCCTTTCCTTTGCTTTTATTCTTTCTTTTTATCTTAAAAAAAAATAACCGGGTGTTAAACTCTGCACTTCTTTTTCGGTCACAAGTGTTTGTTTTGTTCAACATACTATAGGCTCTCGTTGAAGCAACCTGTGCCGGTATGTTTTATAAACTTAGTTTTGGTAAATTTTCAAGCCCCATGTCACTTATTATTTTATAAAACAGAGGGTTGATTGGGAACTTATATTTTGTTATCTATCACAGATGACAAATAGGTTGAAACGGGTAGGCCAAAATGTATAAGTTTTTGGAATGGGTTGGGTTGGCTTGACCCACTTGTACTTTTCCCCCTTAAAAATTAAGTTTGGTTTCTAGATAAATATAATACAAAAACCATGACTAATATGGTAATTTGCTCCATGTTTTAAGACGGCAGATGAAAGGCCGCTGTGTATTTATTTATCCCCCTTCAAATTTCTTCCATGTATGCCCCTCCTTTGCATGAATCCTCATTCTTTTGATCCGGAATTCAATTGCCTATTTCATATTAAATCCCACATTCATCTCCCTTATCATATTAGCTTCAACTCTTCTCTTTCCCCTTCCATGGATTCAATCAATAATTGCAATCGGTTTTGCACCCATTTCCGCTATAAGTTGTAATCAGATTGAAGGTGAAGCACCTTCGCTTCGTCCTGCTTTGGTGGTGGGTGTTTCGTAATCATGGTGATACTGCTCTTGTCGAGGTGCTGCTGTTAATGCTAAGCAGGTTTCCTTCAATTCTTCTTCCCCTTCCCTTTGCAGGTTTGTAATTGTGTTGATCACATTATGATCAAACGAAGTTTATTTCATTATTTTGATTTCAGTTGATTGATGATAGAATTGAATACTTTGGGGGTTTCATGATGTTTGATACAATGTGTAGGCGTGTTGGATGTTAGTTTATTTGGTTGATTGTTGTAGGAAGTTAACATTGAGAATCTGTATTGAATTTGCCTGCTATCTCTACTTTCAAGTACCAAGATTGTTAAATTTCAAGTGGGTTTTTGGTGTTGAAATCAAAATTTGAAGCTTTCCCTCATAGGGTTTTGATTCATTAATCTAATGTGGGAGATTTTGAAAAAAAGGGTATTGATGATGTCTGGGGGTGTTTCTTTTAGATAGTTTAAGTTTGATTGAAAAAACCTTTCCCTCATAGGGTTTTGATTCATTAATAGATTGTAGAAGAGTTTAGCTTTATTTCTTATTTGGAACCGTTTTTCATGATGGGTCTGTAAGTTTTTAATGATTTGGATTAGAATTTGAGTTTGGGTTTTAGGGTTTCCTTTGTTTCTTGTTTGGTTTTGTAACATAAATAGTGATGGGATTTCATGAGATAAAAATATACAGGTACAACTACATGTCTAAATGTTTTGGTCAATCTGAAATTATAGGTTGGTCTTATCTTATTTTGTTTGCTTGACTCAATACACCAACAAAAGTTGTGTTAAAGCTAGCCATATGCCCATATCTACTGAGTTAACTATAATATGTTATGATTTTAGAAGACATGTTTATTCATGTTGTATCACATTTACTTTTGTTGTCTGCTCAAATTATGTTACTGTTACATATAGTGTTGATTATGTTTGTGTCTTTAAAATGATCTCCTAATGGCTGTTTGCGTATGGGCGTGACCATCATTTAATTTATTTGTTGAATTGAACGTGTTAAAATACATACAAACTGTTTGATAAAATGTCTCAAAGAGAACAAGCATTAAGTTATGGAGACTTAGTATTTAATTCAAGTTCACTTGGGTTTGTGGGTTATCTTATTGATGCAATGAGGATATGTTAAACTGTAACATCCTGTATTTTTGTTCATTTTATTATGCCATTTTATAACATCCTTAGTAAATTTTTTTTATATATATAATAATACTAACAATAATATAATAGATAATAATAATAATAATAATAATAATGGTAATAATAATAGTAATAATGAAAGTAATAATAATAATAATAATAATAATAATAATAATAATAAATAATAATAAAATAATAATAATAATATAATAATATAATAATATAATAATAATAATAACAAGAATTAAAATGCAGGGGGTTATTTTGTCATTTTGAAAACTTTAATAAAAGATTGTTACATAAAATAACAAACTCTGAAAGAACAGGGGCCACAAGTGTAAATTGCCCAAAACACCCCTTCTCTCTCCCCGATCGTCCGGTGGCTACGGCTCCGGCGAGTTCCAAAACCCCTTTTCCAGCGCTATTAGACCCGATTAAACCGCCCAACTCGCTCGACCTCAAAGATTCGAACCTGAACCCGGATTAATTTGATTTTCCCGCTCGTTCCCCTTTTCCAAATCGAAACCGTGATGAACCTCGAATCAAATCTCGTCCAAATACACGAAATCAATCTAATTAATCACACCTAAACTTAACGCGCGGCTTAATCAATCCATTAATCAATCAGAATCGCAAAATTACAGCTCATAATCGATAAATTTGGTAAACGGGGACGCGGTTTCAAAATCAAACGAGTTAAGCTCGAATCCATGAAATCAAAGCTATATATTGTGGTCTTTCGGTTCATTGTGGAGTTCCTAAACTCCCTGACCTCCAATTTCACAAGCAAACCATTCGATCAGAAAACCCCAAACCAAGAACACCCGAAACCTAAACCGCACTCGAAATCACCTTTAATCTCATCCAAACAGGTAATAAAAACCTGTTAACTACTCGTTTTGGTCCAAGGATCAAAAGCCCTATGATGATTTGAGTGTCTAACACCGAATCGAGGGTCAATTGAGGATCTGTGAAACTAGGGTTCATCTCAATTCGAATTGGGGAAACCGGGGAGAGAGAGCTAAAATCAAAAGAAACCAAAGTGAAACCAAGGCCTTGGCCCTGGTTCACTGGTTCCTACGCTCCCATAATACAAGGAGCCCCGGGTTCGACCCCGGGCAGCCCCTCCCCTGGTTTTTCTTTTTCTGAATTGTTTTTTTTCTTCAATTTCTTTTTATTCATTTAACCTTTATAAATTCTGAAAATTTCTAAAATTTATTTTATAAAATGCAGATTTATTTTCTTACTTTTGTTTAATTAATTTGTGACCAAATTAATTTTTATAAAATACTTTTGTATTTATAAATACATAATTTTAGTTTTAAAAATACAAAAGAAATGAGTAAACATAATACTCGTATATGTATATATATATTTGAATAATTAAATTGTTAGTTACTTATACACATATATATATATATATTTATATATATAGTTCTTTTAATAACTAAATCACTTAATATGATATTATAATTGTTTAGTATGTATATTTATATATATATTCAAACGATTAAATTGTTTAGTTATTTATACCTATATATATATTTATATGTTGTTCTTTTAATAGTTAAATCACTTATTATGATTATTATACACAATATTATAATTGTTTAGTATATATATTATATATATATTCAAACAATTAAATTGTTTAATTACTTATACCTATACATATATTTATATATAGTTCCTTAAATAGCTAAATCACTTATTATAATCCTTATAAATCGGTTTAACGTACAATTAAATCAAGTTTTATTTATTCTTTCTCTTACGCGCAAACAATTGATTATACCAAGTAAAAAAAAATCCATTCGTTCCATTTAACCGATCACGTTTTTAACATGTAATAAATACGAATAATTATTAAATCCTATTAGACCTACAATTAATCATCAAACAATCTATAACGCGCTACTTTATTTCGTTTAGGTGCGTTGTAACGTTTGTGTTGGAAATCTTATTCGTGGTTATTCTTATTACATCTACAAGTCTCCTTTATTAACACGTGAGTTCTTATGCCCCGCTTTATGATTATTTCACATCTTTCGGGGTGAAACATGTTGCGTATACAAACTTACACATACACGCTTGATACTTATTACACGCGTGCAATTCTTTACATAGTCGTGGTTGTTTGAATATGTTAAGTAATATATGAGATGTGACATACATGTGCAATCATTAACTATTGCTAGCCTAGCGAAGTCTTAGATCTTTAGGCCTGACAAGCCTATTTGGTGCTAAAGTTGATGTATTGCCGACTCCTAGGAGCCGTATGCTTATGCACTAGGGAACCAAATACACTTAGCTAATCATGCTTATTCATATTATTCGGTCGAGGTTTAATTGTAACTATGCATGTTCTATATACTTACTATCTTGTGACCATTGACTAGAATTGCCACATTTTGTATACTTATTGTATTTAAAACCATGAGAACTCACCAACTAGTTAGTTGACTTTATTTTCAACATGTTTCAGGTAATGTGCAAGCTTAGCAATGATCGAAGGAATGCTTAAACCTAGAACATGGACCTAGGCTTAATAAAGACAATTGGATTCTTGTTTTTGTTTGAATTATTTTGAGACATTGATGTATGTGGTGTTTGAAACAATTGATAAATGGCATTTTACATTTTAACATAGCGTTATGTGGCTGTGAACAATCTTAACCCTCACACCTCGACGTTTCCGCCGTCAAGGTTGGGGTGTGACATAAACGATGTTATGTGGATTAGTTATATACTTGATAGCATTTTGGTCTTTATTTTGAACACAATTTCATTTTGCTTAGATATGGTGCTTCACTCATGTAAACTTTTATCTGTTCTCCGCGACATTGTGATACTTGAAAACTCAATTTCTGATTGGTGTGTTCCGACGTCGAATGTAATTAACATTTTAGCAATAAGAACAAGGGTTGATTGTAAAGCCTCGAGTGAAGACGTGTGAGGCTAAAGCAAACTCATGGCAAAAGGGGCAGTAGGTTTTCTTTTCAAATGCCAATTCTTTTTATTTTTTTAGTTCATGAATTTACTTATTTTTATTTTTTGTTGTTGTAAGAGGTTTTAGAGAAGATATGCTAAAGAGACACATTGAGGACCTCCAAAAAAGATGCCAAGTCTACCTTTAAACAACCAAATGCAAGAAAGTTGTTTATGATCCTTCTTATCTGCCTAACAATGTACAATTCTTCTGGCTTCTGTCTATTATTAAACATTTGTGATCTATTTTTCTCCTTGGTCAATTTTCATTTTAAATGGGCTTTAATTTTGTTAGCATTTGCCTGAGTTGTCTACCATGTATCCGTAACAATATTACTCAAAAGAAAGTAAGAATTTGGGTCGTTGTGTGATTGGGTAACATATTTTTTTAGTATCAAATCATTGTAGTGGTTTTTAACTGTAGTTCAAAATTTTTAAGCATGTTCCCTGACAGGTAAGGAAGGTTGGCTTGATCTTTTAGGTCCAGTTAATGAAATTTTTTATGATGTTTATGATAGATATGAATCAGTCAATGAGCCATCTTTGGATAATTGCTTTATATCTATAGTAAGTTTATTATTATCTTTATAAAAAATCATATATCACTACTTGTTTTTTATTTGAAATAATACGATGATGTAATTCTCCCCTATTTTGAATAGAGTTAAGATGCCACACTCTTTTTCAGTCCACTGTAATCGATATGCTCAACATGTATTCCATGATAAAAGGAAAAGTATGCAAAAAAGTCCTCCTTTGGGAAACTATTTGTTTCTTTAGGGGCTTCTCTAATTTCACCTCAGGACCCTCCCTCTATTCAAATTCTTCTCATCGTCGGCTCATCGCCTGCTTAGCGTTACAATCATATGTGTCAAAACGGGACGAAAATTTGTTGACGTGCTGCAGGATCGGTTTGGGTCACTCAACCAATGGTTTTTCTCTCAAACTCACCTTGAACAACACTCAGGAAGAGTCTAACAAGAGTTGATCACAATATAACAAGTAACAATTGATGATGAACACAGTAGTTAAATTTTCATGTACTTTTATATATTGATTCTCAACTCAAAGGATTACAAAGACTCTTACAAGCTCAAGCTCACTTGCTCAATCTCTCTCTCTTCCTAATGAGTTACTAAGAGAATACATATAATACTACCTACAGCCGGATATACTTTGATACCAGCTGGAAACCTCTAACCAAACATCTATACTACAAGACTATAGGTTAAGGTATCTCAGACATTTTATCTAAATTTGGTAGTCAGGACATGTCCCTGACTTACCTTTTGTCAACAACTAAAGTTGGTAACATGTACTATCATAAAAGGTGAACAGTAGAATAAAGTATGGTTAACAACATGGCTCTTTAGGAAGAAGCCATGCTGTATCAGAGGTCTGCAGCGGATTGTCAGAGACCATACTTATGTCTACTGGACATAGCAATGTCTTCCGAAGGATAAATTTATTCGGAAGAATAACTTCTTCCGAAGCCACTTATACTTCGGAAGAATGCTTCTTCCGAGGCTTGGAGTCTTCTTTGTCTTCGGAAGTAGACTTTGTCTTCAGCGCTTTCTTCAGAATTTGTCTTTAGCTCTTTCCTTCAGACTTTGTCTTCGGAAGTGTTCTTCAGACTTTGTCTTCAGCTCTTTCTTTCAGACTTTGTCTTCAGAAGTGTTCTTCAGACTTTGTCTTCGGAAGATAGTCTTCAGCTCTTTCTTCAGACTTTGTCTTCAGAAGTATTCTTCTGACTTTGTCTTCGAAAGATAGTCTTCAGACTTTGTTCTTCGGAAGATAGTCTTCAGCTGTTGACTTCAGCTGTTGTCTTCAGCTGTTGACTTCAGCTGTTGTCTTCAGCTGTTGACTTCAGCTGTTGTCTTCAGCTGTTGACTTCACTGTTGTCTTCAGCTGTTGACTTCAGCTGTTGCTTTCAGCTGATGTCTTCAGCTGTTGTCTTCAGACTTCAGAAGATCTCAAACTTAGCTTCGGAAGCTTTTGAATGTAGCACCCAAAATTGACTATGTGAAGTTGGTTTTGGTTGTACCACCTTATAATGATCCAACAAACTCCCCCTAGGCTGATGCTACCAAAACTTCACTTCTCTCTTCTTCTCAAAACTTTCAGCACCAAGGAGAGTAGATATTTATCTGTGTCTTTGTTCTTCCCTGATGTGGTGCTGAGAAGTTTGTACAAATCCTTGGTAGACAGAACATCCAGTCTGTCACCTTGAATTATGTGTACCCTTTCTTGTGGCCCTCTAAAAAGAGTTAGTTGATGGGAACTATAGTCATATTCCCATCTAACTATAGGATCCAAGTCCGGACCCTCCACCATCTATAGAAAGGCTGCGCCTTTGGTGGTAGATCTTTCCTTTTCTTCCTGTCTTCTCAACTTCAACTCTTCATTGATCTTTGCCCTTGCAGTTAGCTCAGCCAAGTGAATACTGCTGAGATGATTCCTAATGACAGCAGCAATCTCAGAGTTGGAGGGATTGGAGAATGGCTTCTCTACCAGCTCAACAATGTCAAATCTGCTGAGATGCAGTAGAGAAGTGGCATTGAGCCGGTTTGATTTTCACCATTCTCTCTTTCCACAACAAAGTTGTGAGAAGATTCATCGAACCTCCACTGGATTATACCTTTCCTAGGCACAGGAGACTGACTAGGAATCCTGTCCTCCTTCCTTGTATCCAGTAGAGTCGCCAGTTTCCTTCTAAGTCTCTTCTCTTCAGCATTTAGGGAATCAGAGTTGAGACCTAAAAGTCTTGCAGCTTGGCCCAAGGTTCCTCTAGGAAAATCAAGGAATTGATATAATGTGAGGGAACTTGAAGAGTCATCAACATAGGTGATGTTGATAAGATCTTCCTCACAAGAGATGTGGCTCAGAGTTATGCAGTTGTTGAGCTTCGTCTTGATTTCCTTAAACTCTTCTAGAGAGAGATGTTTAGAAGGCTGAGGGGATGATCTTGGTTTCTGTTTGGTTGGTTTAGGTTCAGTGGTTCTTGGTTGTGTTTTGGGTTTAAGGATAGAAGTTTAGGTGGTTGAGGTGATGAGGTAGGTTTGGGTAGATTGTAGGTTCAGGGGTGAAGGTTTCATCTGAGGGTTCGGTTTTGATGGGAAATGGGATAGGTTCTTCTTGTGTGGGTTTGTGGGTTGATGGTTGGCTGTGGTTGAGTGGCTGGGGTGAAGATCATTCCCTATCCCCTCTGATACATCTCCTTCCTCTTTCCCATACGGATGTCAGCTTTTTTTCGCTAACAATCCGTTGGAGTGTCCTTTCGGACATGGGTCCCACCTACCTACCAGAGAAGCCGTGAGCCCGGAGATAGTCTTTCATCCAGGCTTTGTCACTGAGCTTCTTGGTGGCAGTGACCCTCTCTACCTCCTTCCTCCCTTCTTCTCCTTTATCTTCTCCTTTATCTTCTCCCTTGCAGCCTTCTTCCTCTCTTTCTCCATTTGATCCTGCTCTTGTTGTGGAGCACAGGATCATATCATCATCATGTGGAGAAAGTTAGGAAGACTGAAGCCTCTTGAGAGTAGAAACTTATCCTAGCTTCTCTCAGCTGCAAGGCGGCTTTCCTTTGTTCTTCTTCTCTTCCCTCTCCAAGGACAACCTGCTTCTTCTTCTTGTCTTAGCCTGGTGTCCTCTCCAAAGTCACCAACTCCTCTAGTGGTAGCATGAGTACTTCCTCATTAGCAGCTCCTAAGTTGATGAGCTGATCAATGAGTGTTGTCCTTCTCTTGTTGTCGATTTCCTTCTGATTGGCTGCAGCTGCCTTTGAACTAGCAGCTAGCAGCTTCTCAGCAGAAATCTACCTTTCTTCTTTAGCTTCTCAATCCTTCCTCTTCCTGAAGCTCTTCCGTAGTCATTTTCCTTTTGCCTTTGTCTTTAGCAGAGATTGACTGTGGTGGTTCTTGGATAGAGGGTTGAGAGAGAGGTTCAGCTGGTGTTTGGGATGAGGTATATCAGAAATGTCCTCCCTGCTCAACTCAGATGCTATTTCAGCAATGACATCTGTGATGATCAGTTCCTCGGACATTTGGAACAAACCTTCCGCAGCTTCCATCTCAGCTTCGGAAGACTTATCTTGTTCTTCCGAGGCTTCAACTTTAGCTTCGGAAGTTTCAGCCTGAGCTTCAGAAGAAGACGCTGATGCAAGTTCTGTCCCAACTGTTTCAGTTGCTGGGCCATCAGTCCCCATTTCCCCTTCGAAGTTAATCTCAGGTTCCATGTGGACCTTAGGTTGACCAACTTCCTCCACAGTGGTAGAAGGTGCAGTCAGCCTCTTAAGCTCTTCAGCCCTAAAGTATATCAGTGTGGTGTCGGGTCTGGGCTGTTCTAAGGAGGATCTCAATACAAACTTTGTAAAAAGTCTGTAGAGATGATGAAGCATTTATGTGTCAATCTTTAGTGTTTGAGATGACTCAGCTAGGGTAATGAGTTCGGAAGTAGAGGATTGGATCAGTGGTTCCTCAGATGTTTGTCTCTGATCTTTCTCCCCCTTTTTGGTATCATCATCTTGAGAGCTAGATGAGCTAGAGGAAGAAGTCAGTGAGACCTGAATAGGTACATGCCTAACAGACCTCTCCGTCTGTTTCTCAGCTAGTTTAGCCTTAAGATTGTCAATCTCAAGTTGCTGAGTGGCTGTCCTTGTCTCTAAGATCCTCACCTAAGATTCAAGGCTTGAGACCTTAGAGATCAAGTACTAAAGAGTGAGTTGCATACTTCCCTCATCTTCATGTGAAGAATCACGGGAGATGAGATAACATACCTAGTATGCTCAGTCTCACCACCAGATGTGGCTTCTTGGCACCCTGGATACCTTTGCTCAAATTCATCTCTTTTAGAGATGTCAATGGGCAAAGTTGCCATAGACTCAGTCTGATTGATGTTACCACTGTCCTGAGAGCTCAATGAGAGACTCTGAGTAGTGGCAGCTGAGCCTACATGAGTCCCCTCCACATCAGTGGGACTCACCTCAGTTGGCTTCTGATGGGGGCTGGAAATAAGGGATCTCTCTTGGCTTTATTGATCTTTGAGAGGGTGTTGAAGATCAACTTCATGGCCGTGGAGAGATGTTATCTCTTCATCAGTTCAGATTAAAAGGTCAGTGAAGGATATAGAGGTTAAACCTACTGACCCGGGACCTAGATCAATGTCTACAGGCATTGAGCCCCTTGTGGGGCTGTCCCTGTTGGCTGCACAGGGGAGTGTAAATACTCACCCTGTGGGCTAAAGGCTTGAGGTTCGGGCTCTTGGTTTGAGACTGAGGAGGCTCAAAACCTTAAATTGAGGTCAAGGAGAAGGTTAGTGTGACCTCGACTGAGTGGGAGCCCATGATTCCACTCTAGCCCTTTTGGTTTGAACTGGAGGAGCTTGTTCAATCAGAGTAGATTGAACAAGGGTTCGTTTGGGGCGTGTCTGATATGTAATTTTGATGGGTGGAGAAGGTATTTGGACATTTGTGGTGAGGGTTGCTGGTGTGGGTTCATCACCTGTGGGGTCAACAGGGATGTCACCAGGAGCTATGCGCTCGATCATCTGTGGAGTAAAGGAGTATACCTTCCAGTAAAGTTGATGGACACCTTCTTCAAAGTTTTGAAGATGTAGGCCGCACTTGAGGAACATTAAAGCAGCTGCACAGACAAGCTTGTTCTGTTCCAACTCGCAGTTGATGATGTGTTGAATGTATGGGGATACATGAAGAATGTGTTCCTTTGAAGATTCCTGATTAAGTTGGTCAACACAAACCTTGAGTAGTTGAAGTGCAGGCCTGTCACCAACCCGTGAACTAGGCATCCTAGTTCGTAAAGGATTTGATCCCATCCCCCAGACTTGTTGGATAGGCAGTGCAGAACGATGTGCAGCAGAAACTTCCAATGATATGAGAAGTTGAACTTGTAGAGAGTTGACCTGCTCACATCTCCACCATATCCCATGAGGATGTAGGTGCCATCCAAGTCTTCTTTGGGAAACTCAGTAGGAGCTCCATCATCATGAAGTTCAAGATGCTCCCTAATGAATTGTTCACTAATGATCAAATCCTATCCACAAATGCGGGTTCTTAGGACGTGAACCCCATCTAGGATTTCAGCTTGACCGTTACTCCAGAATTCAGTCATGTGGTTGGAGTAAACGGTGGGGTTAACAGTAAGCGCCGTGAGGTAGGTTGATTCAGAAAGAAAGGTGATGATTTGAGTGAAGTCAGCATCTCTCGATGAATCAAGTAATGCGACCTGGTTGTGCTGAGGGTTTAGCGCTATTGTAAGAAAAAGTAAGCTTGAATTGGGTGAGTTTCAGGATTGACTGTGAAGGAAATGTTTAGGGCAGTAAATCGGTAAAAGATGAAATTGAACCGTCTGGATTATTTAAAGGAGATGGATTGTGGTAAAGGCGATAATGGGGTAACTGTTGGGGCTAACTGTGGGCGGTTATGGTGGTTTTCGGCTGTGAAATGACAATGGCGGCAAGGGATAAGTTTAAATAATCTGACAATTATTACCAAACTCTTTACCTTTTACGGAGTGGGGCCCAAAAGATATCCGTTACACAGTAAAATCTCTCTTTCCGATGTAAAACATTTCCGAAGGTAATTTGTCTTCCGAAGGCAATCCTCTCTTCCGAAGCAAAACATTGCTTCCGAAGGTAAGAACTGCTTTCTGAATGGAGAGTTTTATAAGCTTCGGAAGTAGATCTGATGTAAAATCATCGCTTCTTTCGAGACTAAAAACTCTTCTGAGAAGTGAGTTTCCATTGAGGAATTTGGCTTCGGAAGATATTTGAGAATATCTTCCGAGAGTTAATTCCTCTTCGGAAGGAATTTACACTTGGAATAATTTAAAGAGATCTTTTGTAACAGGGCTTAAATTGTATTGACACAAGACATTACACATTAAAAAGCTTTCAAAAGAGGTAGTTAATCAATGTTTATCATCCCAATAGCTGATATGAGATACCTAAATCTTTGTTCATCAAATGCTTTTGTGAACAAATCAGCATACTGTTCATTTGAGTCAACTTTGATCAACTTTATCAGATTTTTCTCATGAATATCTCTAATGAAATGATACCTGATATCAATGTGCTTTGTCTTTGAGTGCTTCACCGGATTCTCAGTAATGGAGATTGCACTGTTGTTGTCAATATGGATAGGAGTGGTCATGAAGTTGAATCCATAGTCTAACATCTGATTTTGAATCCATAGCAGTTGAGCACAGCAGCTAGAAGCAGCAATGTATTCAGCTTCAGCAGTTGATGTAGAGACACAGGATTGTTTCTTGCATTGCCATGAGATAATCCTTCCACCAAGAAATTGACATCCTCCTGATGTTGATTTCTTGACAATATTGCAGCCACCATAGTCACTGTCAGAGTCTCCATAGAGATTGAAGTCACTATTTCTTGGATACCAGAGACCTAGTTTAGGTGCTCCTTTGAGGTATCTGAGGATTCTCTTAACAGCAGCCAGATGAGACACCTTTGGAGCAGCCTGATATCTTGCACAAATGCATGTGGCAAACATGATATCAGGTCTACTAGCAGTGAGATACATCAGAGAACCAATAATTGCTCTATACTATGTTGATCAGTATCCTCCCCCTCAAGGTCAGGGCAAAGATTATGGTTTCTGGGTGTGGGTGTCTTGGCTGGTTTACAGTCCTTCATTTCAAATCTATCTAAGATGTCTGAGACATACTTAGATTGATTTATAAAGAACCCTTCCTTCATTTGATTTATCTTAATTCCATGGAAAAAGTCCATTTTTCCCATAGAACTCATCTCAAACTTCTGCTTCATAACGCTCTCAAAGTCCTTACACATTTGGTCATTTGAAGAACCAAATATGATGTCATCAACATAGACTTGAATGAGCAAAATGTCTTCTCGAGACTTCCTGATGAAGAGAGTCTTGTCAATGGTACCTCTTGTGTAGCCGTTCTTCAGGAGAAACTGAGACAGTCTCATACCACAGCCTAGGTGCTTGGTGCAGCCCATATAGAGCTTTATCCAGTTTGCACACATAGTTGGGGTGCTGTGGGTCTTCAAATCCTGGAGGTTGACATACATAGATTTCCCTATCTATATCCCCATATAGAAAAGCACACTTGACATTAAGTTGGTAGACTGTGAAGTTATTGGATGCAGCATAAGCAAGGAAGATCCTAACTGCCTCAAGTCTTGCAACAGGTGCAAAGACATCAGTATAATCAATTCCTTCCTCTTGGGTGTATCCTTGAACTACTAATCTTGCCTTGTTCTTGATAATCAAGCCTCTATCATCTTTCTTGTTTCTGAATACCCATTTAATGCCTATGGGTACTTGACTAGAAGGTAGTGGGCATAGATTCCAGACCTTTTGTCTTCTGAATTGAAGTAGCTCCTCCTGCATCGATTCAACCCAACTACTATCTTTTAAGGCATCTTCCACCTTCTTGGGTTCCATCTGAGATAAGAAGCATGAGTACAAGCAACATTCCCATGATGAGTTTGCCCTCTAGTTCTCACACCTTCAGAGACATTCCCTATGATGTTTTCAGTTGGATGAGTGTTGTGAATCCTAAGACGAGGAATCACTTCCAGTTGTAGAGATAGATCCAGGTTGGACATATTCTGATCAGGAACTGGATCACTCTATCCAGCTGCTGTTTCAAAGTCATTTAATGAGGACTGATTGAATGACTGAGAAACATCATCAATGGTTGGCTGTGAAGTAGTATTAACAGTTGCCTGTTCCTTTAGAATACCACTTTTTCAACCTGGTGTTGTAATGGATCACCTGAAGAGCTTTGAGGTTCATCAAGAGATTCACTTGTTGAAGCTTCATTATTCCTTGAGATAGTTACACTATCAGATCTGTGAATGGTTAAAGCTTGTTGTCTTTCAGCTCTTGGAGAATTTGGAAGAGGTCTGGGTAGCTCAAACAGTTGATTAGCATCATCATCAACATTACTTTGAGCACCTGTTCCATCTGAAACATTCTCACAAGATGGTTTAGAATAGTTTGGAAACATTCTAAGTCAAAGATATAATCAGGTCCATTCCCCCTAACACAAGGAGTGTGCTCATTAACAACTATATTGGATGACTCCTCAAATTGTTGATTCTTAATGTTGTATACTCTATAAGCTTTGGAGCTAGAAGAGTATCCAACAAAGATAGCATCATCTGACTTCTCAGCAAACTTTGCTAAGTTGTCTTTTTGTTAAGTATGGTACACCTGCAACCAAAGGACCTTAGAAAGCCAATGAATGGTGGCCTCTTGTTCCATAACTCATAAGGGGTTTTTCCATGGGGCTTAACTACAAGACCCCGTTCTGCACATAGCATGCAGTGCTAACTGCCTCTGCCCAGAATGTTAGAGGTAGTTTTGAATCAGCTAACATGGTTCGAGCAGCCTTAATAAGTGTCCTGTTCCTCCTCTCAGCAACACCATTTTGTTGAGGAGTTCTGGGAGCACTATATTGTCTAGCAATCCCTTTTAAGTCACAGAATGAGTCAAGAACAAAGTTCTTAAACTCAGTCCCTTGATCACTTCTAATGATCTTAACCTTGTGATGAATTTGATTTTCTATTTTAAGAATAAAAGATTTTAACGTTTAGCAGTTTCATCTTTACTTCTTAAAAAGAATACCCATGTAAATCTTGTAAAATCATCAATAATCACAGGGCTATGATTTCCTTCCAATGCTCATTATACTTGTGGGACCAAAAAGATCCATGTGCAATAAGTGTAATGGAGTAGTGATAGAATTAACACATTTGGACTTATGAGATGTCCTGTGTTGTTTCCCTTTCAGGCATGCAACACAGTTATCTTTGTAGAAAAATTCCTTTTTAGGCAAACCATGTACCAAGTTATTTTTAGACAATTTATTCATTGTCTTAAAATTTACATGACACATACGTTTATGCCATAGTGTTGACTGATCACTATCAGCTTTGGAAAGAAAGCATGATACTTCACCCATAGGAGAAGCGTTGTTCATATCTAGCTTATACATATCCCCTTTCCTGGGAGATCTAAGAAGCACCAATTCCGGAGGAATTGTTATCCCTGGTTTGAGGATAATGCACTCAAGTTCTGTGAAAAGCATTTGATGCTTCTGATCACAGAACTGAGAAACACTTAACAGATTGTGCAAGCTGTTTGACAAAGTGAACTTTGTCAATGTTTATTCTACCATTGGATATATTTTCTCTGCCTGAAATATATCCTCCGATCTCACCTCCAAATTGGATAGGCCCTCCATCATAGTTCTGAAATTGTTGAAGGAGAGATTTGTTCCCTGTCATGTGCCTGGAGCATCCACTATCTACAATCCAGATATTGTTTTTCTTGTCAAATAGATGTTCCTGCACATAAGATGAGATGGTTAGTTTTGTTTGGAAGCCCAAGCCTTGCTGGTCTTGGGCTCTTCCAACGATAATGACATAATTGAACCAAAAGATATGCATTGGGGTTCAATAGAGGTCGTTGAAGAGGAGGTTTGGGCTGCAGCATCTTTCTTGATCTTCCAATCCATCCCTTGGTTGATCTTTGAGGATGAGCTTGTTGAATCTTTTGCAGCATGGTCTTCTTCCGAAGCTTCTTTCCTTTCGGAAGAAGCCTTCACCACCTTTTCTTTCGAAGCAATCTTCTTCTGGGATGGTTTCAAGGGAGCTTTCTTGTTCTTCTGAACCTTAGAAGCTTTGGCTTTCGAAGCCACTTTCCCTTCGGAAGAAGTACTTTCTTCCGAAAGCAACTTGGCTTCCGAGACCAACTTTCCCTTTTTCATCACTTGGACCGTTTGAAATGGTCCAAATGAGAAACCTTCCCTAACTCCTTCTTTTCTAACATTATTTGCATAATGTGTGCTTGCTGGATTGTAGTAACAATCTGTAGCCATGTGGTTATGCAGACAACACATTATGCATGCAATGTTAGTCTTTTGGGAATTTGCAAGTTGCTGTTTCTTGATTTCTTCTCTTCATCAGCAACTTTCCCTTTCAACTTCTGATCCTTTGGTAGGACAGGAGTGCTGGTACTACACTCCTTTCCTGAATCAGAAGTACCTACCACTTGGAATCCAGCAAAGATGAAGACACCCTTTTGTTTTGGGTCAATCTTTAGCTTGGACTCTGCAACCTTCTTGGCAGTCCTTCTAGCAGCTTTAGCTCTGCTTCTTCTTGCCTTGGTGGTTAGGATTTGGTCTTCACAGGTGGAGATGAGTGTATCTTCCTGTTTCTCCCTCCCTGTGATGGCCACTATTTTTGCCTCATCCTCTAGTTCCAATGGAGAAGGGTCAGCATTGAACCTCTTGCTCTTCAGTACCACATCTAGGTAGTCTAATAGACTCATAAGCATGTGGTGGAGCTATTTCATTGGTTCCTAACCCTTCTTTGTTTTGATAAAACATTTTGGAGTGAGAGGATGATGCAAGAATAGCTTGGAAGTTTTGCTCAGCAATAGCTTGCTTCCTGGCCTGAGCCTCAGCAGTGACAAGCCGGGCTTGTGCTTCAGACAGCTTGGATATCAGATCTTTGATTTGAGTCTTGTAATTTGTTTGTTCATGTTTTAAAAGAGACACAATTTTCTCTAACTCCTTATTTTTCTTTTGATAGTCAGATTCAGCTCTTTTAAAGTTAGATTTTAAGATATTTAAAGACTCAACATCAGATCTGATTTCCATATTGTAATCCTTATAGAGTTTAACTTTAGCAATACAGGCAGCAGTACAAAGATGTTCATATACCTGATCATCATCTGTTCCGGCCATGAGTGCTTGAGCGGGAGTCACATCCTGTACCATGAAGCTCCAGTCAACTTCTTGAGCTATTACAGCTGTTTCAGTTGAATTTTCTTCATGCTTTGAAGCTGAGGGATGTGTGGAGGCCTGTGGGGTTCCCGGGTTGTTCTTGGGAGCCTTGCATTCCCTAGTAAAGTGACCTAGTTGGTTGCAGTTGTAACACTTTGCTTTGCTCTTATCAAACCCAAACTTGCTGTTGACAGGGTTTTGAGGGAATTGCCTTCCAGTTCTCTTGAAGAACTTCTTCGCTCTGTAAGTTAAAAGAGCCATCTGTTGGACAATGTCCACATACTCTACATCATCTGGACTGAAGCACTCAAGGTCAACAAAGCAGTATTAAAAATCACCAGAGTGTCCCTTCCAGAGGCAAAGGCACAACTATCCTGAAAGGAGTTGTGTTGAGCCTTTGAGACCTTGGAGTCTCAGGTAGAGTAATGTATGGTCCATTATGTGAGTTGTCAGGATAGCACTGCAACTGATGTTGTGGTTCTGTGACTTCCCTTTCAACCACATGAAGGGCTGAACTCAGTTGGTTATTGGAGTTACCAGAGGAGTTCTGCATGTTCATCTCCATCTGGAATGCACTTAGGATACCATACAACTCTGTGAGCGAGAGAGTCTTAAGGTCTGAAGTTCTCCTGATTACAACACAATAGTGTGTCCATAGTTTATGAAGGGAAGACATGAACTTCCTAACTATGTCTCTGCTCTCAAGAGGTACTCTAATATCCACCAGAGTATCCACTATCTCAACATACTGAAGTATTGTTGAGTCAAGGTCTCTCCAGCCTTGAAAGTGAAGTTTTCAAACTGCTGCTTTAAGATATCCTTCTTGTTCTCTTTAGTTTTCTTTGATCCTTCATACATAAGCTTCAATGCTTCCTATAAGTCTTTAGCTGTCTTGTACTTCTTGAAGCCTCCGTAGATGGAGTTTGGAAGAGCAGTTTGAAGAGAAGTCATAGCCCTTTGATCAAGCTCTATTCTTTTTCTATCTTCTTTTGAGTAATCATCAACATCTTTTGGAATGATGTGATTACCAGTAGCAGAAGTAGTGCTTGGTATGAAAGGACCATTAACAATGGAGTCCCACATCCTTGAGTCTTGACACTTGATGAAGCCTTCCATTCTTGTGCACCATGTGTCAAAGTCTTCAGGGGTGATCAGTGGGGACTTGGTTATGGTACCGGTTTCCATATCAGCAATAGAGAGAGCGGCCATTTGAGTGAGTGGTTCGTAGGGAGGAGTGAAAAACAAGTTGATTTGGATGGTAAGATCTCACAATCAAGAGCATGGATGCTCTGATACCAATTGCAGGATCGGTTTGGGTCACTCACCAATGGTTTTTCTCTCTCAAACTCACCTTGAACAACACTCAGGAAGAGTCTAACAAGAGTTGATCACAATATAACAAGTAACAATTGATGATGAACACAGCAGTTAATTTTCAAGGTACTTTTATATATTGATTCTCAACTCAAAGGATTACAAAGACTCTTACAAGCTCAAGCTCACTTGCTCAATCTCTCTCTCTTCCTAATGAGTTACTAAGAGAATACATATATAATACTACCTACAGCCGGATATACTTTGATACCAGCTGGAAACCTCTAACCAAACATCTATACTACAAGACTATAGGTTAAGGTATCTCAGACATTTTATCTAAGATTTGGTAGTCAGGACATGTCCCTGACTTACCTTTTGTCAACAACTAAAGTTGGTAACATGTACTATCATAAAA